>JAQZBX010061235.1:0-17143 GCA_029593785.1 Cabassous unicinctus
CACAGTGGAATGAAATAAAAAAGGATCTCTGCCTAGCAACAGGGTCAGGAAGCTCTAATTCTGTTTAGAGGTAGTGATCTAAATATAGATGCATTCTGAATAAACCAGGCATCAAAGAGTTGATTATGTGGAAAGAGAGGTGAAGCCATGAAAAACAGGCAACATCCACACCAAGTGATACATGTTGCTAATGGAACAAAACGGACAATGTGTGCTAATCATATACTATGAACCATGCTTAGGGGTCACAGACTGATGATATTAGTCATGCAGTCTGAGTGCATGACTCAGAAGATAACCATTATTTGAAAATCTAAGGCATTTAATTAATACTTTTGAAAAGCACAGCCTTTAAACTTGAGAAGCCTCAATGATTTCATTTTCAGGTGAATGCAATTGTTTCAAAAAATTCTGTACAATTTTTTATATTACTTAAATAATGGTAACTACAGTTACTGGGAGAATAATGATAAGCTAGATCCAAATGTTTTTCTCTGATTTTTAATCTTGGAATAAGCCCACTTTTGATTCAGCAATTTAGAGGAAATCTTTGTGAATTATTTCATGAATCAGCCCTCTATTGATAACCAGCTGTAGTTTTTCTTTCACAGAAAGCTCTTTTGATTAGCTTCAAAATTCTTTGAGTGTTTCTCAAGTACATAGGGATTCTGAGGTGGTTACTCATATGGAAATTACTGCTGTTCTGTCACCTTCAACTACTTGAAAGTATTTGAAATAAGATGAAAGTTATTCCTACAGTATAAAGGAAGGCTGACAGCACACAGACAAACCTCCTCACAACAGCACGATGCCCAGTCCCCATCCTGAAACACTGTCCCAATGGCATGCAGATGCATCTGCCCACCATGAGGGGAAAAATTTTATAGGCTGAACTTGGACACAAAGCCCAGTTCCACTCTTACCCAGATTTCAGGCAGAGTGGCTCACAGGCATCAAGGTATGCATGGTCTAGTCCGAGGGTACAGCCATTCATCTCCCTGCAAAAAGAAACACACCCTCCAACTTGAAGAGAAACAATTGGAAGTCCTGAATGCAGAAATAGGCAAATCCAAAACTTTTGTGTGTGAATAACAACACCCTGTTTGTAAATATATTTTTTATTGAAGGGTGCAATTCATACCTGAGCATATAGCAACATTTTATGTAGAGTAAAAGTTGGGAACTCCCAAAATAAACATACATATCATACAGGTATCCCATACATCAATCTCCACCAGCTCTGTGCTTATGTGGTGATACTTTTGTTATAAATTAGGCAAGTGCATCATGAAAACATGATTTCTCACTTTCATCCATACCTTACATTGTGTGCATTTACCTCATCCCATCCTATTTCTTTCTATAAAACAATTTTATAGAGAATTAATAATAAAGAATTCAATTGAGGCAAAATGTACAATCCATGTTATTTGCTATAATCACAGAGCTTTCTGTTTATCACTTCAATCATTATTAAAGGATTTTCATTATTTTAATAATTATCAACAAAAACCAGATGCAAAAACTCACAAAGAAACACCCCATCTCTCAAATTCTCCATTTCCCCTGCTCTACAGAGTTGCTGTGCAGTAATATTTATTATCTTTTCTTTTGCCATTTTATTTAGATATATTCCCATTCCATGTGGTCTTGCTAAAACCTAAAAGGAATGTTTTTTTCCCAAAAAGCAGTTAATTAGATATTTAATGTAAAATTATAAATCAGAAGAGAAAAGAGTTTGAAAGAAACATGTTTCCTAAAAATTCCAATCTTGTGGATTTGAGGAGAGGGGTCATGACCTGCAGTGTCATCTGAGGCATAATCAGTGAATAGAAATACACACAGTTTATTTGAAAAATTTTGATGAAAAATTTTAAATAAATATTCTGGTCATTTTGCTTCTGGTTCCCAACTAATGATGTGGCCTCATGAAAAATGAAAAGAGAAGTAAAATGAAGTAGATGTTTAAGGAGAAATTCATGGATCTTTTGTCTTCTGCAAGAATGCATCCAAGGTGCTGACATGGGCAATCTAGGAAGCTTTCTTCAGGTTGGAGATACTTTGCTTAGCAGCTCTGACTCATGAGGCAGCTGTAAAATGAGTTCAACCATATTAGCAAGCAGGTAGTCATCATTTTGTGATATGGCTTTCTATTTCTTCGCAAGAGCTCCAAGTAAAATGTGAAATGAAGAAATAATTTATCATTTATTATTTTCAAGAGAAAATGCCAAGCTACATGGCTTCCTAACACTGGCATGGCAACTGCAAATATAGAGTTCAGCTGAGATATACAGTTGAAGTAGGAAAAGAGGGCACCACAGTCCTTGGGTCTGAAACAGTCCAGGATACCTGTGAACAATAGATGAAGGTATCTACCAGGAAGTGCTTGAGCTCCTCTGTGGTGGTTCCACACTCAAATGTGTACCAGTGAATTCCACAGTTTTTTTGCAAAGGGTGAGTCAACCTCCAGTTTTCAAGTCTCTCAGGAAGATATCCAATCTTGTTTCTAAGCTCAATCACAGCCCTTGGAATATCATCAGAGAATGATTTTTCCCCACGACTGACACATTTTCAAGAAAGCAATTATCCCAGGCACAGAAACTGAATGTTTCTTGTGAACACTGAATTTTGGCTTCCAGGGTTGCCCTGTGACTTGATTCTTATGCCTCCAGCTAGAAATGTGCTGCTTGCATTGAATTTCTGAATTCAAGTGGACACGGCAGATTTCACCTTGAGATGTCTAGTTCTAGAGTTCTGGCCCCTAATGGCCATTGTGCATCTTTAATCTTGATGTCGGTGTACAATAGGACTTCACTGGACCAACCCTTCATGTGACTGAGCTTCAACTGTGGTCTTGTGTTTGGATCCTGTGTTGTGTGCCTTTATAGCTCTGAGTGTAATTTCAAAGCCAGTTTGCAAAGTGAAAGAGGAAGATTTTTGGGGGTGGGATAGTGGGGGTGGGGTGCTTTTCTTCTCATTCAAAAACAGCACCAGGAGCACCACTTGGGCTCTTGGAGAGGGAAGTGACTGCTCCCAGTGGTGGCACAGGTGTTGTGCCAGATTTGAGAAGCAAACTACTTCCTCAGCTTGATGGTTGAATATTGGTGCTAATGGCTTGAACTTCAATCGAAAGTTTCTCTTGATTTAAGGCTTGGGTATGAGATTTTCTGAACAGGGTGACCATACCCCTGGCCCCAACCAACCCCAATGATTGCCCAGGGTCTTGAGGTGCTTGGGAGCTCACCACTGGACAGTGATTGGTTTCACTTTTGCAAGAAGCACATCACTTCTCTTAGTAGCAGATAATAAAATATTTCTTTTTTTTCCCTAATGAAGTCTTTTTTAAAAAAAAGATATTTAGATTATGTAAATGGTACACAAAAAATAAAGGGATTCCAATATTCCACACCTCCCACAACCTCCCACAACCTCACACATAAACATCTTTTAATAGTGCGGCACATCAACTGCAAAGGATATACACATCATGGGGCTTTGCCACTAAACATGGACCATAGTTCACATTGTAGACCACATTCTCCCCACACAGTTATGCATGTTATATACTCATGTAAAATGGCCTATATCTGTCATTGTAATGTCACAGGATAATTCCCAAGTCCTGAAAAATCCTCTGTATTACAACTGCTTTTCCTTCTTGCTGCCCCCAAAGCATCCAGTGGCCACTGGCTTCATATCAATGTTGTAATTTCTTCCATTGCTTGAATCACAATATGTCTACAACAGAATATCTTTAAGTCCACTCTAGTGCATAGCTCTTCCCCCAATCCTGAGGAGCCTGGGATGGTGATGTCCACTCCACCTTCAAATGAGATGGGTCTTATATCCCATGGATAAGATGGATGGGATTATCCTGCCTGCAGTTGCAGACTCTCTCCATTACCTGGGATGGCCATTGTCCATCATCATCTCCCTGCTAGGTGTCTTTGGTGAGTCCATTGAGCTGTAGAGTAGGAGTGGCAGCTCCACTGAGATTCCATGCCCAGCTGGAACATGGGCAGGTCAAAGGCTCCAAGATCTGGAAGTACACCTACAAACTCCAGCACCACATATAGGTTTGAATAGAAGGGACTGAAGGACCATGTGCAGGGAGGACTTATTTGAGTCCAATTCTGTCACTCTCAGGAGCACAAATTCCAAAGTAGAGCCCACTGATAAGGCATCAATCTCTGGAGCTATCCCCCCTTATATTGGACCTGAGTGTCTCCGGAGCACTCAGGAGCCCCTGAATTTGGGGTGATATCCTCTTTAGTGTTCTATGAGATCCTACTGAGATGAGCATAAGCGTTACCTCTGGGATGAACTCCCAACTTCCTTTGAAGTCTCTTAGCCTTATGAACTCATTTGTCTTTACCTTTTCCCCCTTTTATTCAAGGTCTTTTTCCAGTCATATTGCCAGTCATATTGCCAGTCATATTGTCACTTGGCTTGACTCATTGGATGACAAGATTCATAATTACATGCAAGAAGAGGTATTCACATGTTGGTTTGTCCCCCCCAATTGAAATTGCCCTTGTTCATAAGAGACACCGACTTCTCTGTTTCTGGGTGAATCAGTCCTCTGAAAGATGGGAGACAATGTCCTTCACACTAATTGTGTGGGTCTCCACCCACTGATACAACACATTGTGACAGGATGAACACACACACTCCCTAAAAGTCTACTCCAGATGTGCCCTGTCCCGAATGACCCCGCAAACCAAAACCCTAAACCCATGACACTTCCTTGTCATAATGCCATAAGAGAATTCCCACCACTGCACTTTCAACCTCATACCCACAAATCCCATCTTTGCCAGGTCCCTCTCCCATCTCTCCCCCCAGGATCCTGGGTATTCTAACCCACCCTTCCTAATCTACCCACCTGTCAACTCTGCATCATCAAACCCAGTAATATCACTACCCACCTGTCTTATCCTTCAATACACAGCTATACTCTATCACATTACCATAGAGTATGTCCATATGGGTGATGGTTCACAACCTTCTCTTCTCTTTCTCTCTCTTGTAAACCTATCTTTCAGACAATGGTTATCGAGACTGCTCTTTTCCTCAATTCATATCAGTGAGGTCATGTGCTCTTCATCCTTCAATGCCTGGCTTCCTTTACTCAACATAAGGTCTTCAAGATTCATCCATGTTATTCCCTGTGTTAGCACTTTATTCCTTCTTACAGCTCATAATATTCCATTATATATATGTACCACATTTTGTTTATCCATTCATCTTTTGATGGGCACTGGGGTTGATTCCAACTTTGGCAATAGCGAACGATGCCACTATGAACATTGGTGTGCATATATCTGTTCATGTATTTGCTTTCAATTCTTCTGGGTATATACCCAGCAGTGGAATTGCTGGATCATACAGGAGATCTATAGTTAGTTTTTTGAGGAATCACAAACTCTCCTCCACAGTGGCTGGACCATTCCACATTCCAACAACCAGTGGATGAGGGTCCCTACTCCTCCATATCCTCTTCAATACTTATAGTCTGCTGTTTTTCTAATAGCTGCTATTCTAATGGGTGTAAGAGGGTATCTCATTGTAGTTTTGATTTGCATTTCCCTAATAGCTAGAGATGTTGAGCATTTTTTCATTTGCTTTTAGCCATTTGTATTTCTTCCTTGGAGAAGTGTCTTTCCATGTCACTTGCCCATTTTTTAAATGGGTTGTTTGTCTTTTATTTTCAAGGTGTAGGATTTCTTTATAAATGTAGGACACTAAGCTCCTTTCAGATATATGGTTGCCAAATATTTTCTTTTATTGGGTAGGCTGTCTTTTTATTTTCTTGATAACATCCTTTGAGGTGCAGAGGTTTTAATTTTGAGGATATCCCATTTATCTATTTTTTCTTCTGCTGCTCATGCTTCTTTGTGAAGTTCATAAAACCATTTCTTATTACAAGATCCTGTAGATGCTTTCTAACATTATCTTCCAAGATCTTTATGGTCTTGGCTCTTATATTTAGACCTTTGATATATCTCGAGTTGATTTTTGTACAAGGTGTGAGATGGTGTTCCTCTCTCATTCATTTGAATATGGATATCTAGTTCTCCAAGCACCACTTTTTGAAGATGCCATTCTCTCCAAATTGAGTAGGATAAGTAGCCTTGTCAAATACCAGATGACTGTATATGTGAGGATTTATATCAGAACTCTCAATTTGGTTCCATTGGTCAGTATGTCTATCCTTGTGCCAAAACCATGCTCTTTTGACCACTGTAGCTTTATAGTATGTTTTAAAGTTAGGTAGTGTGATACCTCCAGCTTCATTTTATTTTTCCAATATGTTTATGGTGATTTGGGGCCTCTTGCCCTTCCAAATTATTGTGTAGTTAATTTTTCCAGCTCTTTAAAAAATACAGTGTTGATTTTTATTGGAACTGCATTAAATCTGTAAATTAGTTTGGGTAGAATAGAATCTTGATGATGTTTAGTCTTCCTATCCATGAACAGGGAATATTCTTCCATTTATTTAAGTCTTCTTTGATTTCCTTTAACACTGTTGTATAGTTTTCTGTATATAAGTCCTTTACATCTTTAGTTAAATTAATTCCTAGGTATTTGATTCTTTTAGTTACTATTGTAAATGGTATTTTTTTCTTGATTTCCTCCTCAGATTGCTCATTATTGGTGTACAGAAATGCTACTGATTTTTGAGCATTGATCTTATAGCCTGCAACATTATGGAACTCCTTTATAAGTTCTAGAAACTTTGCTGTAGATTTCTCAGGGATTTTTATGTATAGGATCATGTCATCTGCAAATAATGAAATTTTTACTTCTTCTTTTCCAATTTGGATGCCTTTTATATATTTTTCTTGCCCCAGTGGTTAAGCAAGTACTTCTAAAACAATGTTAAATAGGAGTGGTGATAGTGGACATCCTTGTCTTGTTCCCAATCTCAGAGGGAAGGCTTTTAGGATTTTACCATTGAAGATGATGTTAGCTTTGTGTTTTTCATATATACCCTTTATCATATTCAGAAAGTTTCCTTCTATTCCTATGTTTTGCAGTCTTTTTATAAGAAAGGATGCTGTATTTTGTCCAGTGCTTTTTCTACATCTATAGAGATGATCATGTGATTTTTTTCTTTCAATCTGTTTATGTGGTGTATTACATTGATTGATTTTCTTATGTTGAACCATCCTTGCATACTCAGGATGAAACCCACTTGGTCATGATGCATAATCCTTTTGAAATGTTGTTGAATGTGATTAGCAAGTATTGTGTAGATGATTTTAGCATCTACGTTCAATTAGAGAATTTGGTCTGCAATTTTCCTTTCTTGTGATATCTTTGGTTTTGGTATAATGATAATATTGGCATCATAGACTGAGGCAGGCAATGCTCCTTCTACTTCTATTTTTTGGAACACCTTAAGCAGGATTGGTGTTGGTTCTTTCTGGAATGCTTGGTAGAATTCAGCTGTGAAACCATCTGGTCCTGGGCACTTCTTAGTTGAGAGGTTTTTAATGACTTAGTCTATCTCTTTACTTGTAAATGGACTGTTGAGTTCATCAATTTCTTCTTTTTCAATGTAGGCTGTTCTTGAGTTTCTAGGAATTTGTCCATTTCCTCTAAATTATTCTTATTGGCATATAATTTTTCAAAGTAACCTCTTATGATACTCCTTATTTCTGTGGAGTCAATAGTGATATCCACTTCTTCATTCCTATTTTGTGTATTTGCATCTGTTCTTTCTTTTCCTTTCTTAGTTAGGCTAAGAGTTTGTCAATTTTATTTATCTTCTTGAAGAATCAGCTTTTGGTTTTATTTTTTCTTGTGTTTTCTTATTCTCTCTTTCATTTAGTTCTGCTCTAATCTTTGTTATTTCCTTTTTTCTTCTTCCTTTAGGTTTAGTTTTTTTTGTTTTTCCAATTCCTCCAGGTATGCAGTTAAGTCTTCAATTATAGCTTTCTTCTTTTTTAATATATGTATTTATGGCTATGAAATTTCCTCTCAGCACAGCTTTGGCTGCATCCCTTAGGTTTTGATATGTTGTGTTATCATTTTCATTAGTTTCAAGTTAGTTGATGATTTCTTTTGAGATTTCCTCCTTGACCCACTGTTTCTCTAAGAGTGTGTTGTTTAACTTCCATATCTTTGTGCCTAATCTAGCTCTCTGGCCTTTAGTGATTTCCAATTTCATTCAGTTGTGGTCAGCGAAATTACTTTGTATAATCCTAATTTTTTTGAATTCATTGAGAATTGTTCTGTGGCGTAGCATGTGGTCTATCTTAGAGTATGATCCATGTGCACTCGAGAAGAATGTATATCCTGCTGTATTTTGGTGTAGTGTTCTCTATACCTCTATTAGGTCCTGGTCCTGTAATGCATTATTCAGAGTCTTTGTTTCTTTATTGATTCTCTGTCTAGATGTTCTGTCTAATGATGATAATGGTGTATTAAAGTTCCTCACTATAATTTTAGAGGAATTTATTTCTCCACTTAGTTTATCCAGAATTTGCCTCAGGAATTTTAAGGCCTCATGACTAGGTGCATAAATGTTTCTGACTGCTCTCTCTTCTTGAAAGATTACCACTTTTACTAATATATAGTGTCCATCTTTGTCTCTTACAATAGTTTTACATTTAAAGTCTATTTTGACGGGTATTAGGATAGCGACTCCTACACTTTTTTGGCTATTGTTTGCTTGTAAAATTGTTTTCCGCAATTCACTTTCAGTCTCCTTGAATCCCTAGGTCAAAGGTGTTTCTTTTAGACACCATATTTCCTTATCCATTCTGCCAATCTGTGTCTCTTGACTGGTGTGTTTAATCCATTAACATTCAGTATTATTACTCTCAACAAATTTCTTACATCAGCCATATTTTCTTTTGGGTTTATGTATGTCATATATTGTTTTTATTTCTCTTTTTGCATTTTTACTTGTTCTTACACTCTCCTCCAACTCTCTCTGCCCTGTTTTTTCCTTTCAATTTGTTGATCTTCCTTTGGTATTTTTTGAAATGCAGGTTTCTTATTGGCATACTCTCTTAATTTCTGTTTATCTGTTAATATTTTGAACTCTACATTTTTTTTTTTATTGCAAGTTTTGCTGGATAGAAAATTTGTGGCTGGAAGTTTTTTCTTTTGTACTTTGACTATGATTTACCATTGTCATCTTGCCTCCATGGTTTCAGCTGAGAAATCAGCACTTAAACTTATTAAGCTTATCTTGTATGTGATGGTTCTCTTTTTTCTTGCTGCCTTGAGTATTTTCTCTTTGTGTTAAGCATTGGACATTTTGACAAATATATGTCTTGGAGCTGGCCTGTTGGAATTTGTAATGTTTAAGGTGTGCTGTGATTCCTGGGCATGTTCATCCATCTCCCTCAATAGGGTTGGGAAATTTTCAGCCATTATTTCCTTCAACTCTTCTTCTGTTCCTTTTCCCTTCTCTTCTCCTTCTGGGATGCCTATAATGCATATATTTGTGCATTTTGTGTTGTCAGTTAAATCCCCAAGTCCCTTCTGGAATTCTTCTACCTTTTTATCTCTCTGTGGTACTATCTGTTTGATTTCAGATGTACTGTCTTCCACATCACTAATTCTTTCTTCTGCCTGTTCAAATGGGCTCTTATGTGAATCCAGGATCTTTTTGATTTCCTGGATTGTGCCATTGATCACCATCATATCTGTTATCTTTTTATGTATCTTTACAATTTCTTCAGTATGTTCTCCCAGTGTCTTCTTCCCCCCCCCCCACAGGGGAGAGCGCGAACGCAGTCCCCCACTATCACAAATTATGCAGTCGAGTTTCCCACACTTGGGGAAATCGCAGGGGTCAGCACATCCGGAGTGCAATGGATAAGCCTCGCCCTGGGGAAACCACCTTCGTGATCATGGTATCTCCCCTGCCAGGTAAATATTCCCAGTGTCTTCTTAATATCATTATTCTCTTGCTTCACTTCATTAATTTGGTCCATGATATTTGTTTGGAAAGCTTTGATTAGTTGTTTGATGTTCTGCATATTTTCCTAGATTTTAGTTTGTTCATTGGTCTTGTCCATGTCTTCCTATTAAAATATTTCTTTATGTAAACAAAAAATATAGTAGACAAGCATATATAGGATTTCAGTTGCAAAGCAGAGCAATATAAATATATAAATTATGGCAGGTTAAAAAGAAAAGTGTAATAGTGAAATGAAATCCAAATTTGTTTTGGAAACAACTTGGTTTTTATCACTGCAGTTCCATTCTCTTTTTCTAAATATCTGAGCACAATTCTGAAAACTAAATGTCTAACACCGAAAAGATATAAGTTCAATGACCACACTATATCATCCTTAGATTTAAAGCAGCAAGTTAAATTCCCACCCAAAAACACACAAAGGTAACATAGGCATGACCTTTAACAGAAATCACTAGTGAAAACTTTTTCAACCCTCTCCTCTTGGAAGTAGTGGCATGGAAAGAGACATTCTAGGTATGAAGGAATAAAAAAGTGCACATTCACTATAATTTCTTTGGGTTTGTGCAGTTGGGGGAAGTTCAACTAACAACTTTTTGTGGGAGGTGTAATGAGGAAGAGACAGAGGACAGTACTCATTTGCATGATTGATTTTGATTCACTTTGGCAAGTTTACAACTGTGGGATAATTGAATACACTACAAAGCATTAGTAACCTGACTCTTAAGAAGGTATGTATTAAAACTAGGTATTTAAAAAAAACACTCAAAAGCTAGAGATTTGCTATGATATGGTTCCTATCAAGGTAACCATGGCCAGAAGTTGCTTAATAGTTTAGAAGTTTCTAGAAGGGCAATTATGAAAGGATGAAGAGAAATGAAAATCCTGAGATGCATGGCAGACCCTTGTTATTCTGAACACAATATTATAGGCCCCCTCCCATCCAAGATACTGTTATACATTGTGCTTTCCAAGCTGCCACTGTTCAGCCAGAGACCCATTACCTTACTATCCTGATCAATGCCCGCCCCCACACCCACAAAACTTTACTTGCCAAGAATAACTTGTGCAGGTTTTTATTTCAGTGATTTCTGCCACCAATTTCCTCAAATATTCCTTTCCACCAGCCTGAAGTTAAAAATGCAATGAAACACTGAAATGAAAACCAGTTCTCTTTGTTTTACAGACACATCAGAAGAAAAGATATTTAAAAAATAATTTCTGGTGCAACTTTTTTCATAAGTCCTTAAAATTATTCAAATCTCTTACTGTAGCATAAAATGTGATCTCTCAGTATACTAACTGGCAAAAGTCTGAAAAATTAACACTACAACAACTTTATAGTTTTACTTTTAATGTTTTCATATACATGTGACCTAGTTTCATAGTCACTAACCTGAGCCTCCTGACAATAAGCAAAACAAATAATTTATTCTTTAAAAAGGCTGACTCCATTTTTGTGTATATACTTTTTGTATTGCATCTTACCATGGTAATAACAAAAACCTATTTCTTCCAAAAACCATAACACCATTAAATATGGTAAAGATGAACACACACAAATACATCCAAACAAATGGCTTAAGAGAAAAACTAGCAAACATTGGCTGAGCATACTCAAGAGTGGAAACACCAAGGTAAAGAATATAGAAAGAAGAAGGAAAGCACATTTACAATATTTCCAGTGGCAAACTGTAGGGTAAAAAGAAAAACCAGAAAATGTTAACATCTGTTAAGATGCCAATAATTAAATTGATTTATTTTGACATAAATTTGATATTTTAAAGATGATCCTTAGGTAGATATAAAGATCTGTCTGTCATTGACCTGATTCCAGAACAAAGGGTCAACTTCATTTCCTGAAGAGGAAATCAAAGGAAAATGAAGACATCTGTGGCCCTGTACCCAATCTCTGAGCATCAGGGTGTATTATGTGTGCCACCACCACAAACCCAGAACCTGAAACCAGCCCAAGCTGGAGAGAGACAGACTAGAGGCCTGAAGTCTCTGTCCTGTGGCACCCAAGTGTTCCCTCAAGGTATTCTCCAAGTCCACCCTGCCCACCCAACAAACCCACCAGACCCCCAGTCTCTTCTGCTGGTCTTCAGGTGCCTCCTACAGGCCATTTTTGTACTGGCACATAACATTATCCCTTTCAGCCTAGGTAGCCGTGGGGCAGGTGTGGCCCCACTTCAGGTGGGGTTACCCTTTGTCTTCAGTCTTTGTGGTAATTGTACCTACTTGTGGTGGAAGATGGGTGGAGCCCTTGTATCCAGCTCCTGTGGCTGGCTCATCATTGATGGAGGTCCTAAGTGAGGCCAGCCTTCCAGGCATCCCCCCTAAGGCACCAGACCAGTAAGTGAAGCCATCCTGGCTTATGAAACCACACCTGACACCACCTGAATTCCATCAAGCATCCCCCGTGATACCACATGGAGAAGAAAAATCATCAAAGTGAACTTCTCTATTCCAAGGAGACTGATGGGGAAGATGGGTAATTGTACACAGCCAATGTTACAAATAATACAAATGTATAAAAAAGACATGCAATTTCTATAATAGCTGGTGAAGTTTTCAGTTAAACATTTGTTCTCTTGAAACATTGAGATATGGAAGAAGTCTTAGGACCAAGCTCCTGTATAGATCAATATATAGATATAGATACCACATGTACATATATTAATTACTTAAAACATTTCAGTAAGTTTGCACATGAGAAAACATTTCCCACTGATCTTCTCAGAGAAGTTAGAAAGAGGACATCATACAGCAGGAGTGAATTTTAATTTTGACTTTATACTATTTTCACAGTATGTTCCTGATAAGAATGTTCCTTTGTCCTCCAAACCATAATCTTTGAAGACACCCCAGGTGTCTCTGATTAGTCTCTTCATTTCATTAACTGCTAGATAGTTTCATAGAAATTTCTCTAGAAAGGAGACACTTTCCTCTCAGTTATGAGAAAGTTTTCTGAGCAATTTCTCAGATCAGATAATCTGTCAGATACTGTTGGTTTGATTTTTATTTTGTTTATATGGATCCTTTTGTGATTTGTATCCAATTCCCTTCCTCAGTGTGTAAATCATTTTGTGACAGTGGTGACAAATTATGCATTTCTAGAAAAACATTATATTTATCAGACTACTCCAGTAGTCTGATAGCCAATAAATAATCATTTTAATGGTACCACTCAAGAAAATTGAAACTACTCAACTAGAAATTCCAGCTATCCTTAAAGGTGTTAAAAATAACTCAACTCAAAAATGAATTGCCTTAAAATTTGCTTGTGATTTAAAAAAAAAAATATATGTGTACGTCAGTGATGTTGGAAAATGTGAAAGTTTGCTGTATTTGGGAAATTTAGTTTTTATAAACTCATTTACAATTGCTAGAAGACAATATGTTGTGTTCAGTAAGTGTGATGAAGCTGACATTGCAGAGGAGACAATTTTGTAGATGCAAAGATAAAATACTTGTCCCTATAGAATCCAGTGCTTAGAAGGCCCAGCTCACTTATTCTTAGACTTACATTCATACATTCACCTTCTGGAAAAATTTGAAGTAAATTAATATAAAGCTAGAAATGTGCATGAATTCATTTCTGTTTTCACAATAGTTTCATATGCTTTCATAACACCATTTGAGTGAGGAACCTCATTTATGTTTGTATTCCATTCCACTTAAGCATAGTTTAAAATGATGTTTTTCCTTGTGTCCATTTCCCCCTGAAAACTTGTTTACAAACACACAAAAACCATCTTTTATGTCTAAGAGGAATAGAAGAAAGCAAGGAGCCCTTCTATAGGCCCAGTTCTGCTTCACATAGAGCATTTAGATCTAAGGATAATTACTGAAACTCTCTGTTAATTCATCTGACATGGAAGGAAAAAGATGAGTCATTGGCTTTAAACTTCTTAGTTATAAAAATAGACCCATGTCAAGTAAAAAAACCAACCTTAAAAAGTCACATATTGGATGATTCCATTTATATAACACTCTTGAAATGATGAAATTATACAGATAAAACAAATTAGTGTTGCCATGGATTAGGAATGATGAATATGGGGTGGGGATCTCAGGAAAGTGGGTCTGATGTAAGGACTGAATAGTTCTGTATCTTGATGACATTGTAGTTACATAAACTGTCACCTGTGAAAGAAATGGAAAAAAAGAACTGTGTACACATTGTATCAATTTCAATTTCCTGGCTTTGGTATTGCTTTATAGTGATGTCAGAAGCTACTACTAGTTGAAACTGGGTAACAAGTATATGGGACATCTCTGTGTACTATCTTTGAAAACTTCTCTGAATCTATAATTATTTCAAAATAAAAATAAATAAAATAAGTTGCATTGCAATATGCTGCAATAAATGATATGAAAATAAAAATACTATTTACAAGAGCATCAAAAATGCAAAATAAATTAATCTATGAATCTGAAAGATGAACAAGATCAGTACTGATCACTTATTTAAAACCTTTCTAAAAGAAAGGAAAAGTAAACAAATGGAAAAGTAGACCATGTAAATGGACACTAACCACAGTATTGGTAAGGTCTCAGTTCTACCCAAATTCATTTATAGGTTCAATACAATCCCAAGTAAGATGCCAGCAGGTTTTTCTGCAACTAAGAAACAGATTTGAAAATTAATATGGAAATGAAAATAACTTAGATCAACCAAAAATTTTTGAAATAAAAGAAATAGATTTAGAAGACAAATTATTTGATATCAAGACATAATTTAAAGGTCCAATACTCAAGAACATGTGACTTTGGCAAGTAAATAGCCAAGTCAATCTGTGAAATACAATACAGTGACCAGAAATATCCTCATACATATGGTTAATAGATTTTCTGCAGATATGCTATGACAATTCAGCGGAGAAAAAATGGGCTTTCCAATAAATAGTGTTCAAACAATCACATGTTAATAACAGAAAGGAATGTGGAATGTAAACTCTAAAATTTCCATAAGAAAACATGAAAATCTTCATGTTTTTTATAGGCAATGGTTTCTTAGCTATGGCAGTAAAGCTACAATTTCCAAATAAAATAGGACTTCATCAAAATGAAGATCTTCTGTTATTCAAAAGGCATCATGAAAAGAATTAGAAAATAAGCCACAGACTCAGAGAAAATTTTGAAAATCATATATCTGTAAAATAACATATAAAATATGTGGTGAGAGCTCACAGATCTCAAAAATAACAAAACTATAGGTAAAATATTCAAACACTTTAATAAAAGGACAATGCATTAATGTCAAATAAGGACCAAAAAACATTCACAAAAATATTAGTCTTTAAGAAAATGCAAATTAAAATCACAACACATCAACTTCAATAGCTCAAATATAAGAAGACTCAACAAACCCAGTGCTGGCCAGGATGTGAAGGAACTGGAACCCTTACACAATACTGGTGAGAATTCAAAATGATACATCTGTTTTGAGAAAAATTTGCCATTTTTTACAAAACTAAATAACCCCCCATAATAAGGCCCAATCATACAGAAGGAGCCATTTACCTATGGGTCTGGTCAGCAGGAACTATAGATTTTCTGTCACCACATGGAAAGCCAAGAAGGGCCCCAAAGAGGGAGCCAAAAAGGAGCCCAAACTGGAAGCTAAAACCCAAAATTTTATTTGATTGGTGATACCAACCATACTTAAAAGTTTTTGTTCAAGAAGACAAGAAGAAATGGGAAGACTGTTGGTGAGAGTAATATGGGGTCAGCCCCTATCATCCTAGAAAAAATAGAGAGAGGTAATTTAATAACGCAAGAGCCTGGGAGCCCCTCCTCAATTTACATTTTAAAGGGCGTGAGATAGGCCAGTTCAGAGCTGGCTGATTGCCAGGGCAGATACCCTCAGGCAAACAATTCATAAAGATTTGTTTTTACTTAAAATGAGGGAGATGATGCAATGGGGAGAGCATTTCTTTGAACTTTCAGAAAGAAGAGACCAGGAGTACATCCACAGTCCTGGGGAGGCCCCTTCAACTCAGAATCATGGAAAATTATTTTTACTGGGAAACCCCTCTCTTCAAGTTACCAGGCAGCCTTGTTCAACCAAGCTCCTACTAAAGTAGGGCTACAGAACAGGAGAGCTACTGGCAGGACATGAGAGGGTCTCATATTAGTCACAGATCAGGCCTAGAGAGACACACTGCAGGGGGCCACATAGCCCCTTCTCTGAATGCCCCTCTTTCTTCCTCCTGGATATTAAATGCCCACTCCCCTGCCCCCTGGGGAATTGTGACTATTGGAACAATCCTTATAAAACAGCACCCCTAGTGGTATCCTCTTGTGCTCTTACATTCCCCCATAGGTATTGATGATACCTTAACCCCTTGCCTGGAATATACATAAACCCTGACAAATGCATATATAAAATCATATCTGACCACCATCTGCCTTTCCCCCCAACCTGGGGATTTATGGTCTCTGCACCTTTCAGAAAAGGGAGTTGTCAGCACTAGGCAGCAGCCATTGACTGGGCATCCTGGGAATGCTGCTTAGCATCCTCTTTCCCCAGGCTTCCCCAGCACTTTCTCAGGCAGGGTCAGATCCCAAGCAGAGCTATATGGAAGGGCAGTTGGTCTTTGTCCCATCCCCACATATGTCATCATCATGGACACCTTGCCTAAAATACCAATTGAATTATAGCCCTGAAAGCATCTAGCATTTAGTAGGTCCCTATAAGCATGTTCAGAGTTGAGGTCCCTGTAAGGCTTCTATATATGGCCAATAGGTTTTCTGTAGATATTCTCAGACAATTCAGTGCAGAAAGCATGGGCTTTTCAACAGTGAGTGTTCAAACAATCACACATGACCCGGCTACCATCATGCTGGTGAGAACATAGAGCCCCAAGATCAATTGGGACACCCTAGAGAAAGAGAAATGGTTACCTATGAGGCTCCATTACCACAAGAAAAGTCAAACAGGTCCCTGAAAGGGAGTCCAAACTGGAAACTGAATTTGAAAATAATTAAGTAACACTAAATCACATCAACAATAAAAACTGATGAAATTAACTTGGTTAAAATTAAAGATATTTGTTCAGAGAAAGACACTGTTAGAAAGAAAAGACAAGCCACAGATTTACAGAATATATATGTAAATCTCCTATATAATTAAGAGCTTTTATCCAGGATATAACAACACTTAAAACTCAGCCATAAGAATATAAGCATTCGAAT
>JAQZBX010061237.1:0-17142 GCA_029593785.1 Cabassous unicinctus
AAAAACTATTGCCTACCACAAGATCTTGAAGATGCTGTCCTACATTTTCTTCTAAGAGTTTTATGATTGTCACTTCTATATTTAAGTCCCTGATCCATTTTGAGTTAATTTTTGTATAAGGTGTGAGATAGGGTTTCTCTTACTTTCTTTTGGATATGGCTATCCAGTTCTCCCAAAACCATAAGTTGGACAGGCTGTTCTGGTCCAACTAGGTGGCCTTAACAGCCTTGTCAAAAATCACTTGACTGCAGATGTGAGGGTCTATTTCTGAGTTCTCAATTCGGTTCCATTGGTGAATCTGCCTTTATGCCAGTACCATGCTGTTTTTACTACTGTAGCTAAGTAATATGCTTTAAAGTCAGGAAGTGAGAGTCCTCCAACTTCGTTCTTGTTTTTTTTTTTAAAGACATTTTTGGCTATTTGGGGCCCCTTATCCTTCCAAATAAATTTGATAATTGGCTTTTTGATTTCTGCAAAAAAGGCTGTTGGGATTTTTATTGAGATTACATTGAATCTGTAAATCAGTTTGGGTAGAATTGACATCTTAATGATATTTAGTCTTCTTATCCATGAACAAGGAATGTTCTTCCATTTATTTAAGTATTCTTCAGTTTCTTTTAACAATGTTTTGTAGTTTTCTGAATATAGGTCCTTTATGTCCTTGGTTAATTTTATTCCTAAATATTTGATTCTTTTAGTCACTATTATAATGCAATTCTTTCTTTTTTTCTCCTCAGATTGCACATCAGTAGTACATCAAATGCTATTGATTTTTGCTTATTATTTTTGTATCCTGCCACATTGCTGGACTTGTCTATTAGTTTTATTATCTTTGTTGTGGACTTTTCAGGGTTTTCTAGATATAGGATCATATCATCAGCAAATAGTGCAAGTTTTACTTCTTCCTTTCCAATTTGGGAGCCTTTTGTTTCTTTATCTGACCTAATTATTCTAGCTAGACCTTCTAGTACAATATTGAATAACAGTGGTGACAGTGGACATCCTTGTCTTTTTCCTGATCTCAGTGGGAAAACTATCTTTCACCATTGAGTACAATGTTAGCTGTAGGTTTTTCATATATGCATTTAGCCATATTGGGAAAGTTTCCTTCTATTCCTATCTTGTGGAGTGTTTTTATCAAGAAAGGGTGCTATGTTATATCAAACGCTTTTTGCATTAATCAAGAGGATAAAGTGATTTTCATTCTTCAATTGATCAACGTTGTTTATTACACTAATTGATTTTCATGTGTTGAAATCAGCCTTGCATACCTTGGATAAAACCCACTTGATTGTGGTGTATAATTCTTTTAGTGTGCTTTTGGATTCTGTTTGCAAGTATTTTGTTGAGGATTTTGGCATCTATATTCATTAGAGATATTGCTCTACAATTTTCCTTTTTTTGTAGTATCTTTATCTGGTTTTTGTATTATGATGATGTTGGCTTCATAGAATGAGTTTGATAGCATTCTTTTCTGTTCAGTTTTTTGGAAGAGCAAGATTGGTATTAGATTTTCTTTGAATGATTGGTAGAATTCACCTGTGAAGCCATCTGATCCTCAGCATTTCATCTTTGGGAGGTTTTTGATGACTGTTTCAATCTTCACTTGTGATTGGTTTGTTGAGGTCTTTTATTTCTTCCAGGTTCAGTGTAGGTTTTCATGTGTTTCTAGGAATTTGTCCATCTTGTCTACATTGTCTACTTTTTGTCATGCAGTTGTTTATAGTATCTTCTTCTGTTGTCTATTTCTGCGGGGTCAGTGATAATATTCCCTTTCTCGTTTCTGATTTTATTTATTTGTGTCTTTTCTCTTTTTTTTTTTCTTTGCCAGTCTTGCTACATGTTTGTCAATTTTGTTGATCTTCTCAAAGAACCAAATTTTGGTTTTGTTGATTCTCTCTATTGTTTTTTTGTTATTGATTTCATTTATTTCTGCTCTGATTTTTTACTATTTCTTTTCTTCAGCTTGATGTATAATTAGTTTGCTGTTCTTTTTCTAGTTCCTCCAGGTGTGCAGCTAGTTCTTCAATTTTAGCTCTTTCTTCTTTTTAATGTAAGCATTGAAGGCTATAAATTTCCTTCTCAGCACTGCCTTTCTGGTGTCCCATTGGTTTTGATATGTTGTGTTCTCATTTCCATTCCCCTGAAGATATTTGCTGAATTCTATTGCAATTTCTTCTTTGACCCCACTGATTATTTAAGAGTGTGTTGTTTAATCTCCATATATTTATGAATTTTCCCTTTTTCCATCCATTATTGATTTCCAGCTTCATACTATTATGATCAAAGTGTTTTGTATAATTTTAATCTTTTTCAATTTATTGAGTTCTTGTTTTGTGACCCAATATATGGTCTATCTTGGAGAAGCATCCATGAGTGCTTAAAAAGAATTTAAACCCTGCTGTTTGGGGGTGCAATGCTCTATAGATGTCTGTTAGGCATAGTTCAATTATCATATTATTCAAGTTCTCTGTGTATTTATTCTCTGTCCAGATGTTCTATCCAATACTGACAGTGGTGTATTGAAGTCTCCAACTATTATTGTAGAGACTTTTATTTTTCCATTCAGTTTTGACAGTGTGTGCCTCCTGTGTCTTAGGGCACTGAGGTTAGGTGCATAAATGTTTAGAATAGTTATTTCTTCTTGGTGAATTGCCCCTTTTATTAATATAATGACTATCTTCATCCCTTATAACAGTTTTGCATTTAAAATCTATTTTGTCCAATATTAGTATCGTTACTCCAGCTCTTTTTTGGTTACTATTTGCATGGAACATCTTTGTCCAACATTCACTTTTAACCTGGTTATGTCCTTACATCTGAGGTAAATGTCTTGTAGACAGTATATAGATGGCTCATATTTTTTTTTACCCATTCTATAAGTCTATGTCTTTTGACTGAGAAGTTCAAGCCATTAACATTCAATGTTATTTCTCTAAAGGCATTGCTTACTTCATTCATTTTGTCTTTTGGTGTTCTGTTATCATATCTTACTATTGTCTGTCTTTTTACCTTTTAATTTACTCTTCTTAATAATCTTCTTTTCCACACTTTTCTCTAAGTCTCTCACCCTTGTTTTTTCCTTTCAGGCTGCAGTACTCCCGGTACTATCTCTTGTAATTCTGCTATTTTGGTAACATATTCTATCAGTTTTTGTTTGTCTGTGAAGACTTTGAACTGACCCTCATTTTTGAAGGACAGTTTTGCTGGATGCAGAATTCTTGGCAGGCAGTTTTTTTCTTTCAGTATCTTAAATACATCCTATCACTTTCTTCCCACCCCCATAGTTTCTGATGAGAGGTTGGCACTTAATCTTAAGGAGGTTTGCTTTTATGTGATGCTTTGCTTTTCTCTTGCTGCTTTTAGAATCCTCTCTTCATCTCTGATATTTGTCATTCTGTATAACAGGTGTCTTGAGATAAGTCTATACAGATTTACCCAGTTTGGGGGTGCATTGTCTTTCCTGGGTATTGATAATTAAGTCTTTCATAGGGTTGAGAAGTTTTCAGTCATTATTTCCTCAAATATTCTTTCTGCCCCTTTTCCAGAAAGGGAATATAGTAGTGCATATGTTTGTGCATTTCATGATACCATTCACATCTCTGAAACCCTGTTCCATTTTTTTCCATTCTCTTCTCTTTCTTTTCTCCTGACCCTTCCAGTTTAGATGTTCTGTCTTCTAAACCACTACTTCTGTCTTCAAGCAATTCAGATCTGCTCGTAAGTGCATCTAATGTATTTTTAATCTCATTCTTCATGTCTTTCATTCCCATGAGCTCTGTTACTTTTCTTTGCAGCTTTCAAATTGTTCTTTATGTTCACCCAGTGTCTTCTTAATATCCTTTATCTCTTTAGTCATATTTTCTTCAATTCCTTGAATTTGTTTCAGAGAATTGTGTGATTATCATTTATTAATTGTCTTAAATCCTGTACCTTTACAGTAAATTTGGTTTGTTCCTTTTGCTGGGCCATTGTTCTTATTTCCTAGTATGGCTTGTAATTTTTTTGCTGACATCTAGGCATCTGAATATGTTGGTGAATTTACTCTGATGGCCAATTTCTCTCTTTTATATATTGTTTTGTTTTATTTTTTTCACAGCTCTTCTTTAATATTTGGTTCAACTTATTCTAAGTCTTTAAAAATGACCAACTTACATTATCAAAATCAGGCCAGGGACTCACTAATGGGGTGCAGATTTTCCCCAGGACTTCAGGCTAAGAGAGACTTGAGAGCAATTTTGGTCCACAGAATTTTCAGATTGGCCAGAAGATAGTGATCATTGGTGCACCTTTACATGGAGGTGTTTCTTTCAATCTCTGTTTTCCTGGATTTTGGTCTGGCCAGAGTTGAGATTCAAAGCTGCCTCTGCTGGACTAATTCACTGAAGAGAAGCTCCCAACTCCCCCTCCCTTTTCCTTTATAAAAACTGACAAGGAGGAAGACATCTGTTCCCTTCTCAATGGGCTAGAATGAGCCAGGGGTTTTATCCCAGCTTAATATCTTGGGGGTTGTGGGAGGGGAGTCTTTCCAGGCTGCCGTGAGTGTTTGGTAACTCACATTTGTTGTTTCGGGTTCTTCATCTCGCTGCCTCTCACCCTCCTGGGAGTTGTGTAGCACAGTCTTGGTCTGTTAACTCCCAAAGCAGGTCCCTTGGGCAGCTTTTGGCCCTTTCCCCATTGTTTTTGTGAGAGAGTTGAGTCCTGCCCACCTTCTCCAATGCCCTCTTCCTGGGACTCTTGGCCTTTTTCATCAACTTTAATAAATGTGTCACAACAACGTAAGGTATTGGTGGTGGGGTAATACATGTGAATCCTGTATGGTAAGCATGATTGTTTTGTGAATTCATAACTTCTCAAATAAAAACAAAAATGGATTGCAACATACCTAGATGGTAGCTTTGATTAGCAGTGAGTTTGGTAATATTATTTATTTTCTGTATTTTCTTTATATTATAAATAGGTTATCAGGTTAAAATATTAGGAATATTATGAGTTGAGAGTCATGTCACAATATTCTAATATCTTTAAAGGTTACACAGCCATTTACACCTCATGTTTTCATATTCTTTAAATATTGAGAATAGTCTCATATTGCTAAAATGTTTATCTACAACAACCACTAAGAGCTATTCACTGGAGGAAATTAGAGAGTTCTAGGCCAGTAGTGGAATATCATCCATTTGCTGTACAACCACTTTTGGCTTTTTCCCAGTGTCCAGTGACTGATTTACCACTTTGTTCTTTTTGCAGAGAACATCACTTTCTTTCTTTTTGTTGTGCCCCAAGAAAGATCTTCTCAGGGTAGCTCTGGTGTGGAGAGTGGCTCTGTATATGGCAGGATTTGGTGTTTGTGTAACTGGATTTTTTTACCGCTTGAACTGGTATACAGTAGGAAAAATTGTAGATATTACATGTAAACAAACAGATACATCAAGACCTCATTATCAAATTATATTCATCAATAAAAGATAAATCAATAGTTTTATAATAGATAAAAAAGGAAGAATTTCATTTTGATAGATTTTTATATGAAAAGAGAAGAGTGAGGAATAATGTATTAGTCAAAAGGGTGCTGATGCAAAGTACCAGAACTCTGTTGGCTTTTATAAAGGGTATTTATTTAGGGTAGAAGCTACAGTCACAAGGCCATAAAGTGTAAGTTACTTACTTCACCAATGTCTGTTGCCACATGTTGGAGCAAGATAACTGCTGGTCTCTGCAAGGGTTCAGCCTTCCTCTTTCTCCTAAGGTTCCATGCTCCCACTCCTTCCATTCTCAGCTGTAGGTTAGTCTAAGGCTTGTCTCTCTCACCAGGGCTCATTTTTTTATGGGCTTTCTCAACTGTCCAGGGCTCTGGTCTCTTCAGCGAAGAGCTTGGCTCTCCCCCAGGGCTTCAGCATCAAAATTCCAACACTTTCCTCTGCCATGCTCTTTTCTCTGTGAGTCCCCCCACCAAGGGGGCAGAGACTCAACATCCTACTGATGAGGCCAAATCAATGCCTTAATCATAATTTAATCAAGTAAAAGTGAAACCTCTGAATTTAATAAAATCTAATATGCCCAGAAGAACAGACCAGTTTACAAACACAATCTATATTTCTTTTTGGAATTCATAAATAATATCAAACTGCTACAAATAAAATACCAGTTTCCTGCCCATCACAGCAAAAAGATTTGTGTTCTTTTGATTAAGAGATGTAGGGTGTTCGGTGTTTATGAGAAATTTTGTAAGATGTTGAGTGAAAAGTGCCAGCAAGCAACTTGTAGAATGGTTCCTGCAAGACTTTGTGAGATTATGGGTTTAAGCAAAGGTATTTTGGAAGTCAGGTGAGAAATTATGGCAAAAGACTAGGGAGGAATTTATTCTTTCCTCTTCTGCATGGAGCCCCACACTGTTCTGGAACCGTGCAGAGGGGAAGTTTTGGGGTTATCCAGATACAACCCTGTTTACATGATGTTAATGTTGTCATTTTGAGTACCCTCAACAGTGGCCTTGGTGAGTTTTCTTTAATCAGCTTCCCAGTACTCTGCAAAAGAGTGGTGAAAGATGTTAGGTAATACTTGCCAAAGACAGAGTGGTTTGTGGACACATAACATGCATCCTTTGGGAATTAAATGATACCTGATAAACACTTTTAGAAGGAAGTTAGATTTAAGATTGGTCAGATGAACAAGCAGAGTTAGAGTAAGTATAATTTGGCATGCTTGTAAAGATGGCCTCCTTCTGTCATTATTTACTGGTGAGACCAGAAAACATTTGAGTTCATTTGGATACAGGGAAGAGGGAGGTGTGTGAGTCTAGGATGGGTCCCTGATTCTTGGACTTTGTGATGGATATACAACGAGGTAGATGGGGATCATTTACTGTAAAAGAAACATGGATAGATTTAGCATGGTATGCAACGAGTATTTTCGGAAATGTATATAGGCTATTTCTATAGGCCATTCACCTAGAGATGTCTAGCAGTCCATGGTAGATGCTTAAGGAAGATAGTCTGATTAAATGTGAAGATGTATGAATTATCAGCCAGCAAATGGTGGTTAAAAACATGAGCAAAGATACAACACCATCTGAGATGGTCTCATTTCACAACTGAGAAAATTAGGCGGGTCAAGGATACAGCTCTGGAGTCCATCAACTTTAAGGAACAAGCAGCAGAAAAGGAAAAGATCAACAAAGAAATCAGTGAGGTGGTCTTGGAATGCAAATATAAGTATCAAAGATGAAGTGATCAACAGTGTGAAATGAAAAAGGAAATTCCAGCGTGATAAATTCTGAAGGTATCTATTAGACTTGGAAATTTGGAGATTATGGACTACTTTAGTGGAGTAGTGGGAGCAGAATCCAAATTTTAAAAAGCTGTGGAGTGAATGGGGGGTTAGAAATTGGAGACAGTGAATATGAACTTTTCTTTCAGTAAACATAGTTTAGAGAAGAAAGAATGAGATAAGGTGTTGAGGATAGGTGGAATTACAGGGTCAAGGGATTTTGTGTTATTTTTCTTTACTCTGAAAGAGAGTTGAGCATGCTTATAAGTCAGGAATCAGCAGTCTACAGAGGAATCATTTGAAGACAAAAACTGGAATAGAGCTAATTGATGCAGTAAGAGCTAGGATCTGTGCAAGAAGGAAGAATGGAGCATCACTCTTTATGAGAAATGTCATCTTGTCATTTAAGTCTTGTGTAAAGAAGATAAGGATGTGTTCAGATGTATATAGTGAGGCAGAATTGAGGCAGTACATTCCTGATAATGGTTGTTATCCCAATGAGCTGGTGAGTTCATTTGCAGGAGAATAATAGGATTCCAAGTTATTAGGAAGTGGTCTTGAGAGTGATAAAAACAGTCAAAAAAACAAAAGGGAATAGTGAGCTATCCAAAGGTGAATAAATGTTTTGCTGAGTTGAATAAAGGGCTCAGATGTACTAGGAGTTCATGAAGTTTTTGATACACCAATCCAAATATTTGTAGGATTTTCATCAGGAGATGCTTCTCTCTTCTTAAAAAAAATCTTGAAAATTAAAGAATAGATAAATTTAGGAGTTTCTCTGAGAAAAAAACTTATTTTTGTATTTTAATTTAAATTTAAGTTTAAAATGTTTTGAAAAAGGAAAGCTTCTTCCTTTGAACTTATTTTCACAGAAGGCTGAAACTCTTATTACTTTAAAGGGATGAAAACGTAGTTTTAAACTATCACTACAGATTTCTTACATCTTCAGTGGTAAATTAAACTGCAGTTTTTGGATTTGTCTGGTCTTCATTTCCCTCCTATTCATTCTTGTGTACTTCTGTTTGTAGGTTTATAAAGAATTGTGGAAGGAAAATAAAAGTGAGAGTATTTGAGGAAAAATGATTCTTTCTTCCATATGTAGTAGATTTGTTTGTAGCACCAGTTTGTTCATAACAGCTATGTTGCTCTGTTTTGTATGGGACAGATTGTCAGATGAAATATTTATTCTGTGATGTTTCATTTTCTCTCTTCATTTGTTATTCTAAAATTAGAATACATGGCTTTTCCCCATTGCAAGGGGCCATTCCTTGTTTTTTAACATTCTAATTATTTTCCTAAGTAGACAAATCAAATATGTAAAGATACAATATTTCAAAAAAAGATCTACATTTTTGGATATGGCTAGGATAAGGTCAATTCAAAGGAGAGTATGTACAAGTCAATTTAGTCTTATTTCAGAAAATAAGAAAAGCACTGTTTATTTAATATATATCCTAAATACTTGATCTCTGATATCTAAAATTATTTCAGAAGGAGACATTGTAAATATTTAATAAATGTTAAATGAATGAATAGCACTGCTATACCTGGGGTTTTGTATGGAGGTTTATATGGCTCTCATGAAAAGGATTGCATCAGCCAAAATAAATTATAAGCAATGTAGTTCTTTATCACCCTATCTCAAAGACTGTTAACAGAAGAGATTGAACTTGAAATATATATTAAAAGACTTTTTAAAAGATCTTTGTTCAATTCTTTACTATTCACAATATTCTCTACTTAATTGTTGACTGCTCTTCCCCAAAATTTATTTTCTGTTCCGTATTCAACCCTCCATCCAAAATATACTATCAAGTCTAGACAACTCACCTTAAATACCTTGTCTTCCATTTCTTCTTTTGTATTCCTCTTTTTCCCTGTGAATAGTTTTTCTTCTTCTTTTTTATTTTTATTTCTTTTTAAGAGGTACCAGAGATTGAACCCAGGATCTCGTACATGGGGAACAGGCGCTCAACCACTGAGCTACACTCACTCCCTTATCCTTTTTCTTTTTAAATGAAAACCTCATTAAAGCTGTCTTCTTCCTTGTAGATTTTCAGTTTTCCTATTACTTGGTAGATTCCTACTCTTCCTTAAAGTTCAAGTTGGTAGACTAGTGTTGGTGTGAGGGAGGGCACTAAGATAGAATTCTCTTTGGCAGAAAAGGGGAAGATGAGGATTGCAAATGACTATGGCTTAGTATCTTCCTTTCATCCCTGTCACAAAAGAATATGTACAATGAGTTACATTTCATAGTTGCAGAGGAGACTTCCAAGAAAAGTCTTCAAGAAGTAGCCATGTTGGTTGAAGTGCATACGAGAACACAGGACAGTTTAACTCAAAATTTTTTTTTCTTCTCATGAACTCCCCAGAGTTAAGTTATGCTTATTATTATTTTATTTAAAGTGTTCAAACATAAATCTAAGCATAAATTCCATCTTCTTACAGCTCTTAGATAAGAGCAAATTAAGTTTAGAGAATAAATATAAATTCTACCAAACCAATATAATTTGAATTAAGAATTTTATGTGACAAATAATGGCATTTTTCATAAACCAACTGTTCACTCGTATGATGCCAATTGCTACCACAAAAATATATTTTGAGTTCATTATGCTTATACTACTGTTCATTTTGTGATGACTCATTTTTCCAAACACCTGTCTGTATATGAATTAACTCAAAATATTTATTTTCACAGTGTGATGTCTATGATGTTATTTGGCCTTCATTTGACTGAAAGCATCATTTCCATATTTATTCTGCCTATGTTAGTTTTTCATTAGCTTGGGATCATTAAAACAGTGCTATTTGGCATTGATACCATGGTAAGCACAAACTGAAATGTGGACACCAGAACAGTTTGGCAGTAATCTAGTTATAAGGTGGTCATCCACATGATCCAATGCATGTTTTTGTTAATGTTCTTAGATTAGCATCTAAAAGAAAACTTAAATTTAAACTTCCTAAGGGTGAACTCAGATCTATCCCAAAACTCTGGAAAACAGTGATAAAAATATATAATAGTGATTGAAGTAGAGTGGAGAGGAGGTTTCAGGAGAGCAGAACTTGATTACATATGAAGGCATGAAGCCACTTTTTGTGTGGCTCTTGTGTGTCTCCTCTCCAAGGAAAGCTGGGTGCAGGGCACAGAACTAGGCTGTGGCTCTCCCAATCAGAGGCATGGTGAGGCATACGGCTAAAGAATTTGGTGGAAGGCAGTATTTGAAGGCAAAAGAAGGATAAAGACCCAAACTGTACTCACTGGGAAGCAAATTGCTATTTCGCAAGCCTGACAGAGAGGAGAGAATCAGCGAGAACAAAGGGACTGGAATTAGAGAGGTAGATGGGGAAGCGGGTTCAGGAAATCAGATTGGGCAGAGGCTGGAGAATGCCCTGAGTCCCTGAAGTTGGCAATAGACACCTTCCTCTAAGGTTCTGGCTATCACCAACCCCGATCCATTCCCACAGGTGACTCTCCAAAGTAGAGAAAGAATGAAAAAATGGGAATTCTGGCTTCTGGAGACAATCAGCTTCAAAAGTTTATCAAGAACTCATAGTGGCATTATTCACAATTGCCAAAGGATGGAAACAATCCAAGTGTCATCAACTGATGAATGAATGAACAAAATGTGGTATATACATACGGTAGAAAACTATGCTGCTATAAGAAGAACTGAAATTGGGATACATATGATGACATGGATGAACTTTGAAGACATTATGCTAAATGAAATTAGTCAGACACAAAAGGAGAAATATATCATGGTCTCACTAATATGAACCAAATACAAAGAATAAATGCATGGATTTGAAACCTAGAGTATAGATTATTAGGAGATAGGAGGAGGGCTAAGAAGAGGTACTGATGCTTAATGTATGTAGCAGTTTTAATTAACTTAAGTGTAAAAGTGTGGAAATGGATAGAGTTGATGGTAACACATTATGGTGAGTAGAAATAATGCAGCTGGTTTATAAATGGGATTGTAGCTGAAAAGGGTAGTCTAAGGATGTAAATGTTAATTGAAAGAAAGCTAAAAAATAATCTAGGGACTGAAAAACATAGTGAACCCAGAGTTGGATGAGAATTGTGGTTAATAGTGCAAATACAAAAATTTCCTTCTATGAACTAGAACAAATGTACATTACTGTTGCAAGGTAGTAAGAATGTGGAGAAGCATGGGAAAAATACAATTAATGTAAGCTATGGACTATAATTGACAGCCATAATGGAAATTTCTTGCATCAATGCCAAAGATGTACTATGTTAATAACAGGGGAGTATGGGGAAAATATACCAAATGTATGCTATGGACCATGGTTAGTGGTAATAGACTGATGATATTATCATAATCTGTAACAAATCTTCCACAAAAATGTAGTGTGTTGGTGGAAAAGTATTGTATGGGAATTCCATACATGCGCATGATTGTTTTGTAAGTTCACCACTTCTCTAATAAAAATATATTAAATTTTTTTTTTATCAAGGTCTAACACTTATTGGAACTGATATATATAGAGAAAGCACACGAGACAATGAGGTCGGAGTAGCACAGGAGGCAAAGTGACCACAGGAAGAGCAGCCAAGCGATTTTTCTGGCTCTCTACCCCTCATTTCTGAGTTGTGAAGTTGTGAGGACTCTAACCCTTTGTCTGTTCCTCAAAAAAATGAAACAAAACAAAGCAAATATACACACTCAAAATCATCCAAATTTATCCATTCATTCCTTCACTTACTGTATTAGGGTTCTCTAGGGAAAAAGAAATGACAAGAGATATAAATATTATGAGATTATATAAAATTGTCTCACATGACTGTGGAGATGCATGAGTCCAAATTCCATAGGGCAGACTGCAAACCAGGAGCCCCGATGAAGTTCCTTAACGAATTCCCCAGGAAGAGCTGGCTGTCTCAAGTAGAGATCAGATTCTCTCTTCTGACTGCAGAAATCATGTCTTCTTCTTAGGCCTTCAACAGATTGGATGAGATGTCATTCAATGCTGTAGGCAATCCTTCAGTTGATTGTAGATGTAACCAGCCATAGATGCAATCAACTCACTGATGATTTAAGGCCACGAAATGTCCTCACAGTAACAATTAGGCCTGTGCTTGTTTGACCAAACAACCAGGCACAATTACCTGGTCAAGTTTATACCTGAGTCTAACTTACTAAATTATCTAAATTATCACACTTACTAAATTATCAAATGCTCTTTATGTTACTGGACAATGCTAAGCACTTGGGATATCATGATGAAAAAGACATGGACACTATCTTCCTGCTTCCTATGATTAAAGTTTGGAGGTAGATGAGCAAACATGCAATTACCATACTCCATGCAGGAAGACCACAAATAGGAGGCCTTTCTAGAACAGGTTTGGCAAATTAGCGGACTCTTCCTGGAGGAAGTGAGGTCTTGGACAAGATGTGAGTTAAACAGGCTCAGGGGAGGAGGTGGTTTTTGGTGAAGGAGCATTGCATTGAGCATAGTTTATAAGCAAAAACCTAGCTTATACAAAAGAGATAATTAACCTTATAAAACCTGAAGACCTAGAGTCTAGCTTTTGTGCAAGACCTGCAGAAGGGTGATGAGTGTCAGTGGCAAGAGATTACCCTGGAAAGTTAAGAAGATGCATAAGGAGCTATTTCAGAGCCACTGAAATATTTTAAGCAGGGGAATATAATGATCAGTTGGAACAATTTTAAAAGAATGCATTATGGGGGAGCAGATGTAGCTCAGTGGTTGAGCACCTGCTTCCCAAGTATGAGGTCCTGGGTTCAATCCCTAGTACCTCCAAAAGAAACCATTATGGATATGTTAATATATTATCTTCTCAAAGGCCACAGAGAATTTGCTATTTTATATTCTTCTGCTCTGGTTCTTGGAGTAATGTTTCTAGCCATGTATGAAGAATGTATGGAGAGGATTGGTAGAAGACAGTAAGGAGTGGTGATTCTGGCAAAGTAGAGCGTCTATGCCCACTTTCAGTGTGGCCATTAATCACTTTGAGTCGAATATTGATGTACAGCAACATCGGTCAGAGATGTGGATTAATCTGTATAATTTTTTCATTTTTGAGTTAAAAAAAATTTGTGAGCCAGAATTTGCTATCAAGCCATCCATTTGTGACCTCTGTTAGTATATTTAGCCTGATTTCTGCAGATGATAAAATGTCTTTGCACTCCCAGAGAGGGAATAATTTTTCTCACCTACATTAACTACAGTTAACTCTTTGAAGAAGTAATGAAGAAACAACTCTTTATTTTGTAAACCCTCTCTGTTTTAGCCTCTTCCTTAGCCTCAGGCATAAATCTGTGATTCCCCGAGCCCAAGGAAAAGCTGACTGTTTTGTTTAAAAGCACCCTTCACATCTAGTATGATAACACTGCCAGCTTTTGCCTTCTGAAGCTTTAAATTGAGGTATTTTAGGAGGATACTCAGTCCTCACAATACAAATAGACCCCAGGCAGTCTGCCGGACTAGCTCTCCAGGGAGGTTCAGACATTCCCAAATCTTTAGCTGAATAGAGATAGATTCTAGGATTGGATATGGTCACACTGTTATCTTCCCTCACAATACAGGTACCTGGTTCCTAACTCTACCTGAATCATCTAGATACCTCATTTCATTATTTGTTTCTCTTAGATGATGGAGTATGTTACTGCCTGTTGTAGTTAGGAAACTCCGTAAAACAATCTTTTTTTGGTCTCCAAAGAAAATAACAGCATTATCACTTTAATTACAAGAAGATAGCCATTTGTCAGATTTTCCTTATTTGTTTCCTACAAAAATCCTCAACTTAATAAAAGGAATGGTTTAACTCCGGGGTCAGATGTGCAGTGAAATTCATGATAAAACACAGAAGGAACAGTGATTTCAGTACATTGTAAAGAAATCTAAAGTGTTAGGCTGAGAATGAAGAGTGTGGCCAAAGACAATATAAATTTTCTACTTAGCCAGACAAAACACCTTCTTACTTTTCCCAGCAGAAAGTTCATGGAGAAACTAAAATATTAGAGAGGATGATATGAAAGATGACAAGAAGAAGGTGATGGTAGAATGAGGAAACAATTACTCTTTTCTGTCACCTAATAAATATAATATATGCTTAGGGTGACATCAATTGCTTGCAATTTAAATGCTCCTTTGTAATGCCTTCTAAAATCGACATTATAATTTCATTTTTGTTGTAGTTTATAATATTAACACTTTGCATTTCTCTTCTGTTTTATAACTTAGGAAATCTTTGCTGTTCAGCAGGATTTGGTCAAATGTGAATAGGAATTGGAATTGTTCTCTAATAATAACTCTACCTCCAGTAACACAACTCCATTTACATAATGTAAATGGCACCCTCAGAATTTATGCAACTTGGTGGTCTGTCTATTAATAAATTGTGTAATCCTTGATCAAGACTGTTAAGTATCTGGATCTCTCAGTTTCTTATTCGTTAAAAAAAAAAAAAAAGTTTGAATTGGGTTAAGAAAAATTATTTAAAACTCTGAATTAAGGCCAAAAAATGGGCCTTATATCTTTTCAATGTCACATTGTGACAGTGTTTAAGGAACTTCGTTATTAATTATTTGATTAAACCTCAGTCTACACTACTGGAAATGTAGAATATTTTTTAAAACACTGATATACAAAAATCTCTTTAGCAAAATTAGGAAATCTTTTAATGACATAATTTCTTCAGTTTATTTTAAATTAAAGCCTAGAACAATTGCAATGATCTTTTGAATTTGAATTTGGCTTATTTCACTGGCTTTAGCAAAATTTTTCTCCCTAAGAAACATATTAAATTATTTTGGAAAAAACACACTTCAATAAAAGTCAAGGAAAACCACTAAGGAATTTGTTTTTTAATAAACAATATACACAGCTGTAGCAATGCTGGCAAAGGACACGTGCCAGAGAACTCCAAATTTGCTCCTATAAACTGTTCTGTTCACCCCTTATCCAGTAACAGCTGGTAAAATGGTATTTAAGAACAGTTAGATTTAATCTAATGAGCATCTATGCTGCAATGCATGATACTACCTGCAGAAAATAATTGGACAAACATTGATTTTTTATGTTGCAATAATAATTACATATTCAATAAATAGGAATTTATATGCATATGTGTTTGGTAACATTTCTCTTCACTTGAAAGCTAGCAATTGGTTCTTAACAAACACTCGCCCCCCCACACACACACACATATACAAGCACATACACATCCATGCATACGCATATCCATGCATACACACACATAAATTAATGCTGACTGCAGGTGTCATTGCTGCCAGATTCAAGAAAAAAAGAAAAAAAAGCTCTTTGAAATACAGTTTTAGATTTTGTGGCTGTCTTTGAAACTAGAATTATCCACAGAGAAGGCACTAATTTGGGAAAAAGAAACACTAACACAACTAAGCAGCTTTGAGAGCAGCAAATCCTGAGCAGAGAGTCCCTGGAAACAAATAACAAAATAACACACAGTTCTCTGTCTTTAGAATAACTGAAGAGACAAAGCATCCTGAATCTTTCTACATTTCACCTTAGACACCTCAGTAGATCCTTCTGAAGGAGTAAACCTAGAGACTGGCTGCTTGCACATGCACACATGTATGCTCCTCTCTGTTTGCTGTTCTTACATCTCACTTCCAGATTCTGGGATGCTTTGGAATGAGAAAGTCTGCTCCGGTGGTATTTCTCTCATGGCTTACAACAAAAAGTACTTGAAACCATGGATGACCATATCATGCCAAAATTTAAATCAGGTTTTATTGATGCACAGGTTCAAATTGTTTGCAAAACACCCAAACCTTTAGAGAGTATCCAAGATGTACACTTATTATAAAAAATATATATAATAACCTAAGAAAGACTAATAGTAGGAAAGTTGCACTTAAATTTCCATGCACTACAGATATCTTTTCATAAACCTTTCCTAATCCTTAAAATCGCCATGAAATCATTGAATTATTCATTTGTAAACCATCTTTTATTGTTCTATAATTGTTCCATGTTTTTTAAGCATAATTCATTTTAGATTGCAATCCTTTTTATGGTAGGATATAATACATAAATAGGGCTGAATTCATAATATATACTATGGTTGATTATACCTACTTAAAAATGTTATGGAATAAATTTTATTTTCTTGTCATCTTGAGAATTTCTAATAAGAAGAGATTGACTTTTGTCTTTTAAATCCTCTGGGACTTTTACCCTCTTGGGTCATATTCAGGCTTGAGAGAATCCAGGGAAACTGCTATGCATGATATTCAGAAACCAATGCATTTTCTTCTATGAAGTGGGAGGAAGAAGAATTCCTAGTAGTATTTCAGGGTCCTAGACAAGGGATAGTAGACATCTGAGCCAGGCCTTAAAAAAAAAATAAATAGAATTGTATAAATAAAAAACTAAAAAAATAAAATTTTAAGTGAAGTCAGACTGCATGCGGTGTTTCTTAGGAATAAGAGAAGACCAAATGTCCTACAATAGATAGCATATATAAGGAATAGAAGGAAATATGCTTGGGAGGCATAAGTTAGCAAAGATGTTAAAATCCATGCACAAAAGTTTTCATATTTTATTAAATGTGAAGGGTAAGAAGGAATCAATAAAAGTTTTAGAAATGGAATTGCATGAAGAAAAGGATATTGATGGGAAATTCATCTGGTAATAATCTGTAGATGCTTTGGGGGAGGGAAATGGAGGCTAGTTTGTCAATGTGATCATTTCAAAGGCCATTGCCAGAAGCCGGATGTTAAATAATAGGATTTAGGCTTTTGATAATAAAGATAACATAAAGAAGGAGGATGAATTTCTGCTTCCAATCCTGAGAGTAAATGGGGCTGGGCTCACCCTTTCACCATAAAAAGG
>JAQZBX010061239.1:0-17143 GCA_029593785.1 Cabassous unicinctus
CCAGTCCTCTTGGGTGGTGGGGGCGGGGGCGGGGGTGGAGGCTGAGAGAGGGAAATTGGGAGCAATAGAGGAAGGACAAAGGGGGTGGTGAATGGCTACAGATCTTAGGAGAAACACAGCCTTGGTGTTTTCTTGAGTCTGTTCTGCCTAAACTTATTGGTATCCTTTCAAGTTGGTTTTTCCTTAATCCTTTCATCATCCTTAAGATGGGATAGTCTCCAGGGGAAATCCACAAATATCCCTGACTTCAGACATTGGCTTAGGAAATCTTGACAGTGTAGGTCAATTGGCGAGTGTGGGAGGTGGGGAGATGACAGCGTGGGGTTGGGGGAGGCCCAGCCTTTGCACCTGGGCTTCCTTAAGTGACAGCACTTAGTACTATCCAGCCCACACTGCAGGAAAGAGAGTGTGGGGCTCAATTACAGCCTGGTTAAAAGAAGGGACTCTGCACTAAAGTGGGGGGCCTAGCCTGGAAATCAGCCCGAGAACTCATGTGGGGTGACAGGAATAGAGTGTGCCAACAAAGCAGAAAGGCATGGAAGTGTTTTACTGGATACACTCAAAGTAGCTGAGAGAAGTGGGAACTGGAAGTAGTTTTCATGTCAGGTGTGTTGCCAAGGAAACAGAAGACCCTAAACAGCTCATGAAAGATAGGGGAGGGTGAATGGGATTTTACCCTCTTGGTTTTGCTTCAACTAGCTGTGCCAGGAGGTGGTTCAAGAGGGTCTAAGAGGCACTGATTCTTACCTCTGAGCTAAGAAATAAAGCACTATGTCCTTTTGGGTATAGAAAAGAGACACATCTTGAAGGGGTTTTAAGTGTGATTCATCTATGCTATTGCTGGGCTCCTAGAGGCCCTGGTTGTCAAGGGAATGGTAACAGACTGTTTTATTTGTTCACAACTGTTGGTTCCCTCTAGTGGTGTGCTGGTAAATATTTAACAACCAACTCTCCAGGTGTAAAAAAAAAAAAATCTGATTTGTAGCATTTATCAACTTCTGTGGTGTAAATATTTCCACTATGGCCGATTTCAAGCTACCAATGGTATAACAACTGGCTGGCAAAATTTCTGAAGTTAAAAAATTGCTTCTTGATGTTTGAGAGTAAGTTGTAGACTTCTCTCTGTACATTTGAGCATCTTTTTTTTGCATGAATGGTCTATTTTAATTAAAAAATTTTAAATGACAAAAAAAAAAAAAAAAAAATTGGCTGTTGTAAGCCAGTATGAGCTGGCTCCAGAACACTGCTGGCTCCTTCCTGCCCTTGTTAGGTTTCCCTGTAGAAGTTGTTCACTTCTCTGTCTCACTGGCTTTAGGCTTGGCCATGGACTTGCTTTGGCCAGTGGAATATGAGCAGATGACAGAAGCCACATCCAAGCAAAGGTTTAAATGTGCTTGCATGGTTCAGCTCTGCTCTCCCTGCTGCGGTTGAGCTTCTGCTCTCTACTTAGAGAACAGCTTGCTCCGGTTAGTGGCTGCTCCTTTAGCCTGAGTCCCAGATGAAGCGACACATGGAGCCCCCCAAACAGAGCTGATCTCAGCAGAGCCCGGCAGAGCCACAGCCAAACCACAACTCTCGTGAGATATGAACAAGAAATAAATGTTTATTGTTATAAGACACTGAGATTATGGGATCTGAATAATACAGAAATCTTGTTCAACTAATTAACAAACATTTATTGAACAACTGTCTGTGCATAGCCAATACTATGAAATCCTATCTAGGGGGTGCAAAGGAATTAGTGGATTTTGTTTCTGAAAGGAACCTAAAAGCGTTCAACAATTTCACCAATTATGTGATGCTTGAATCCCCACTACAACATCCCTGTCAATTGATTGCCCACATTAGTTGTTCTCTTTATGCTTCGAAACCTCCCCAATGATGGGGACTCAATATCTCTTGAGAGTGTACTCACCACCTTTGGCTGCCCTGAATGCTGGAAGATTATTCTTTATATTAATCAGAAGCCATTTTCTGTAGCATGCATCTGGTAGTCTTAGTTCTATTTTGCAAGATGACACAGCAAGTTTTATTATTCTTCCAAAAGAAAACTTTTAAGATATTTGAAGACAACCTCCATCACCCAGAATGAGTTTTTGCTCCATGTCAAACTCCTCCAAATTCTGAGGAGGAAAAATGTCAACTTAGAATTCTTTTTACTCAGTAAAAGTGTTGGTATTTGAGAGTGAGAATGAAGCAGAGATATTTTCAGACAAACAAACCCTCTACTGGACATGACTGTGAGGCTTGTCCATCCTTTTTGAGCACTTCTTCCAAGGATATATTGACATTATTGGCCTTTTTGGAACTACAGGGTGATAATGGACTCAGATATAAGTCCAAGAATCTAGAAACTAAGTCTAAATGCCTTTGAGAAAATATGAGACATAGTTGAAGACCCATGAAAGGGAAAAGTTGAAATGCAAACTCTTTCTAAAGGTTAGTACCCTGGGAGAATAGGATGAGGCAATTGTCCAGAAGGCAGCATAGATATATAAAAATATAGAAAATGTAAAGAGATTGCAAAACCTGAAAGTTTGAATTACAAGGAACCATATATTCCTAATAGGAGTTCAAAAAAGAGAAAATGGAGAGACTAAAGGAAAGATCATATTTGTATATATATTATAGCTGAGATCTTTTCTCAGAATGAAAATTTCAGATGTGAACCCCTGGTTTGAAGAGGCACAATGAGACATGAAGAAGATAAAGGAAAATATATTTATACCTTAATAAAACTGTATTACAGAGAATAAAATAAATATAAATGCAACCAGGACCCAAAGAGAGTTGCCTAAAAGAAACCACCATTAAATAAAGAAGATAATGGAATAAAATTTTCAAAGGTCTGAGGAGAAAACAAAACACAGAAATCCTGTCAGTCTAGAATTCTCAAGTCTTATTCAAAGAGTGAGTATTGACTGTTTGCAGACCTCACGGAAAGAACTGAATTAGCTTTCTAGAAGAGGGGATTCAGAAGAAAGGCATAAAATGTAAGAAGCAATAGTGTGCAAAGGAATTGGCAAACGTGTAGATTAAAAAAAGCAAGCACTAACTGTAAAAAAAAAAATCCGGAAATATGGGAGGCAAGTATCATAGTTAAGGACAGTTTAAGGTCCCATGTTGTTCTGGAGGACAGAGATATTGATAAATTTTAGACTTTATGTCACATGCATACATTAAAAATGGAAGGTAACCACCAAAAGAATAGAGATACAAGAACAGAGATACAAGAATAGAGATACAACTTCCAGACCAGTGGAGCAATAAAGAAATGAATAAGTCCAAATCACTATATATTTGATAAAAGTATAAAAACACTGAGGAGAAGATTAGTGGTTATTTCCTCAAAAGAAGGGAAGCGAATGGGATGTAGTGAGATTGGGGAACCCATTAGCTGTATTTGAAACATTTTGCTTATTTTAAAAATCTGAGATAAATCAGACATTATATCTGATATTAAATCTGGAGGTTGAGTACAGCAGTGTTGGTTATATTAACCTTTGTACTTTTCTATCCTTGAAATTTTTATAACTAAAGTTTTTAGTAATTAAGAGTAGATCTGAATGACAACAAGCTTATGAAAAGATGTGAAAAATACCCTTGAAGTCAGGGAAGTGCAAATTCAAATAAAAATGAAATACTAACTTTAAATTATCAGAGAGGCAAAAATTAAAAAGAGCTATAACCAGAATTCTTGAAAGAGATGTTTTGGAAAATGTAGGTTTTTCTGGTGGAAACATTACATTTTTTTTTTCACAAATAAAACTAAAAATATTTGAACTCTTTTACCTTGTAATTTTAACCCTGGGAATCTATTCCACCAAAATAAAAGATATTTATTACAGTAATGTTAGTTTTGGCAACATATGGAAACAAAAGGCCATCCTTATGGGTATGATTAAATAAGTTGTGTATTCTTACTATGGTATATTATGCAATAAAAAAAAAGAATGAATTGAAGCTATATCAGTTTACTTGGAGGATTTTCCATAAAGAATTGTTGTATGAGAAAAAAACAAGATGTAGGAAAAAAGTTATAGTATGTTCCAATTTTTGGATGAAATAGAAGCTAAAGATTCTTATTTTATGTTTATGTGCATATGTCTATAAATTCCTGTAAAAGATTATACACCTAAATATGCCTGCATAGAAAAAAAGATGGATAGAAACTACTTACTAACATGGGCATCTTGAGTGGAGGTACAGGTAATTTGGGTAGAGTTAAGGAGACAAGGGTGAAGGGAAGACAAGCAAAAATAAAAGGGCAGGGGGTGAGTTGACAAAATCCAGTTAAAAAGCACTGTGTGTATGATAAATTATCACACTTATTCATTAATGTAAAAATTATATGAATCTATAAATATATATACTCACAAAGAAAATATTAAAAGCATAAAATTAAATGATAAGGGAAGCGGCTGTGACTCAATGGGATGGGCTCCCGTTTGCCATATGGGAGGCCCCGGGTTCGATTCCTGGGGCCTCCTGGTGGAGGCAAGCCGGCCTGCACGGCACAGCGAGCTGGCGCGGCAAGATGACGCAACAGAAGGAGACAAGCAGACACGGCGCAAGTGGACACAGCGGGCGCAAGCAGCGAGGGGGAGTAAATGAATAAATAAATCTTAAGAAAAAAAAAATTAAATGATAAAAGATTAACAGTCTTTTATAAACTTTTTTGGTATACATTTAACAGCTTATACTTAAGCGATCACTATGATTTGACTTTTTTAAAAAATTTAAGACTTTTATTCTGTCACTCTCATGCTTCACTTCGAAACCACTTAACAATTCTGTCTCCCCACTCTGAACACGTTTGCTCTTTTATCTGGAATATTTTTCTTGCCAAGTTTAATGAATGAATCTATGTATATTGGAATGAATTGAATTGAATTCATAAAACTTGCAATTGAGTTGAGAAACAGAGTCAAGGGAATAACTCAAAACACAACTCAACAATGAAGCCACCCATTCTGAAGAGGAAGAGGTCATGTTTACTGGAAGTGGCTTGTGACCAATGGAGGAATTATGCTGGGGGCTACTGCATAGCAGAGTCAGATAAATTGGTTGAAACCAATTCTAAGGGGTCTAACACTGGCTACTAGAGAAGGCTGGGCTTGAGGTGGTAAGTACCAGGGAGCCACTGTATGTTTTAGAGCAGTGGAATAGAAACATGAAGGAAGAACTTAAGGAAGATTTGCCTGCAAGGGTATTCAAGATGGATCAGAAGGGAAGAGACTAAGTGGTGTTAGATAATTCAGACATTGACTGATGAAGAATTGGCATGCGGGAAGGAGAGGAAAGGAAAACATGAATGACTTTAGAGGGATAACTGGCAAGACTCTGTGATGATGTGGATATTATGGGTGGATTGGAGGTTAAGAGTGAGTGCAACATGATACATTTGAACTGAGTTATTAGGAAGAAGTTAGTGTTATGGGAATGTATGTGTATTCAAACACACACAAATTAACTATAAATAATACAGTTATCATAGCAGTGTGGTTTTGATATTTACTATCCAATTCACAGAACTGTCTTTGATTTCTTTGACCAGAGGTGGATGTATAGAATCTACAATAGGTCCTCCGCTTTCAGGTGCTGATTCCACATAATCTAGTGATCTGCTTTTATGCTTCATTCAAATTCATGTTGATTTCTGCCCTATGCAAGCCTAATTTAAGTACTAGAGCTGCTCTACTAATTGAGACCATTTAAAAATAACTCATCTTCAATACTGTGGTTTTTTTAAAAATAGAGTCTTTCTGTCAAAAATATCATGGATTTCATGAATTGAACTTCCACATCTCCAGTTATTACTTTTCCTACTAGCTGTTGTACAAATTTACACATATTCTGAAAATAATCATTTTGTTATTTCAAATGTTATTTGATATAGGAGTGGCAGTTTTATACATATTTGCATGGCCAAGTGTTAACTAGAATACCCTGATATTAAGGAGAGGCTCTTTCTCTATGCCTCACTCCTTTCAGATGACCTCCTGTCTGTAGCATCAGAAATAAAATGTATCCAGTTGGTGTTTTTCTGGGAGTTTTTTATTTAATGATTTCATTCCCACCTAAATGTAGTTTACATCCATGTAGCAGAGGCCTATGTGATTTATTCAGGAATCTGAGCAAAGTTGATGGCCAACCTGTCAAAGTAGAACAGAAATCCACCTGGAGTCAGTTGCTCTTAATACTGGTCTCACTCTCTTTACCATCCAGATGTGGCTTTCATTTGAAAAAATATCTGGGGCAAATTCTATGCATAAATTTCTGAAGCTCAAATAATCATTGCTGAAATCGGTGCCTTGTCCTCAGGAAATGCCATTATTTCCAGAGAAGTCTCCTTTACTGAGGTCCCTTTATGGGGAAAGTTTTTGTGGTCTAATAAATACTTGAAGTTGGAATCAGGGAGATATTTTTTTAAAAAGGCAAAAATTATGTGCTTTAGTCTTATTATAGAACTTTTTCTTTTAAAATAAGGGATTGATAGTTACCCCAACCCTGAACAATTAGGAAACAGCCATTTGATACCCTTCCAGGTGTTGAATTTTGTCATTTCCTTCAAATGTAGGGATGGATGCTCACACAATCAAAATATATAACCTTGACCAGACGGCCATTTTTAAAAAATCTGAATTTCCAATTACAGGAAAAATACTCATACTCAGGGTATAAACATTTAGAATTTGGCATCCATCAAGAGCTGATCTGATTGAAGCCATAAACAGGGAAGTCCAGCCTAGATGTGTGCTTTCTGTTTTTTTCATTCTGTGTGCCCTCCCTTTGTACACGACTCCTCCAAGATGGTCTTGAGAGGCCTCCAGATAGGCTTTTAGGTAGCATTTATGTTTTTAATAATATAACTTATGATGATACTATCCTGAATTAGACATCTCCATCTTTTTAATAAAACCTAAACATCTTATTTGAGTTTCACTAAAGACAGCACTCGGGATCAAATTGTGATTTTTCTTGCAGTACAGGTTGCCCTGTGGTCCATAGGTTAGTGACCAGAATCACTGAGTCAAACCAAGCTTTCCCATTTTGTGATCTCTAAACTTAAAAGAAAGTTTTAGATTTCATAGGCTTTTTGATTAATGCCATATAAGCTCTGTCAAGATGAGATATTTTAAAAAATCATGTTGAGTGCAATAGACAGAAGATAGTAGGCATTCTGGAGAGGCTATATCATCTATTCCTATCTATCCCATGGTGCCCAACATGTATATCAGCAAAGGGAAAACAATTTTATTTCCTAGAGTTCTACTTATAAATAATATTTACTGGTTGGCCTCCTTGTAGCAAGACTGCTGTTTTATTTGCATCACCTCATCATGTCCTAAGGGACCTCAGAGGAAGTGAGCTCCTACTTTCTTCCAGAGGATGTAAGTCTATGCAACATCAAAGCAATTTGACTAAAAAATGAAAAACTTTAGTCAACCGAACAGGTCTTTTTAAAATCTCATGCTTTGCTGAATCTGTTAACTGTCTCTTTCCCTCTCTCCAACCCATTTAGCTGGCAGGCATGGCCATTAAGAAGAACGTTAAAATTTCAAATCCAACAAAGCCTATCTCTTTTAAATAGGGGCTATTAATAGCTGGGTATTTCCATCCAGGAAGATCTCAAGTACTTTAAAATTTTCACCATGCTCAAACACAAATTCTCATTATTGGGATCATTTTACCTTTCCCACTACATGTGTCCACATTAGATATGGAATGTGGCAGCTGTTTAACCCTGAGTCTTCTCGGCACTTGAAGACAGGGAATGAAGAAGAATTCGGTATCCTATTTCCTCTATAGTTTCAAGAGATGGAGCTAGAATATAGTGTTGCCAGATTGGAATCCACCAAGTCTAAACTAGTATTACTCAATAAGGAGTTGTTGAATGACTACAAACAGTCAACTTCTTATATTCAGGACCCTGTTTGTATACAGTGGTAGGGAATGGAAAAGAGGGGATTCTAGTTGCATATACTCAAACTCACTGAGGAATAATATGAGTTCCAGAAGCAATTCAGAGCCAAATTCCATGCAATCAACATGCAGAGGAGGGCTGATTGGTGAAGGGTGGGGCAAAGAGTTCAGGGGTCCCTAGGAACACTTGGGGGTCCTTCATCATGCATGAAGACAAAGCACTGTAAATGAACTCCAGTGAACACAGGCTCAAACATACAGATGGAGAAAACCCAGTTAAATAGGAATTGGGACCTTGAACCTTCCTTAAATGTCATTTTTTGTTGTCTGTTGTGTTTTTTGTCATCCTGTTTATTTTAAAAGTGATACATTGAGTCAAAATTTTTGAAAATATTAATAGTAACTCTCAATACCACTATCTAGAATTAATTGCTATTAATATTTTGATGAATTTCTTTATAGGGTTTTATATGTATATGTATTTATTCAGGTATAAAATTGGAATGTGCTCCTTGTTTTAAAAGGTATTGTGCAAGCATGGAAGAATTTTAGTAGATCTAGAGGCAAAAATAAAAGAGGGAGAGAAAGAAAGGAAGAAAGAAAGGACAGAAAAAAGGAAGGAAAGGAGGAGAGAAGGAAGGAAAGAGAAAGTCCTCAGAATTTGTGCAGAATTTTGAAGCTTGATCTGATCAGGCACAAAAAAGCAGAATGTGAATGGTGTAGTGTGACTCATTATCATCATCCAAATACAAGATTTTCTTTAATAGAAGAGGAGTTTAGGAGCTAGGGCATATAATTGACGATAATAATCTACAATGAATTATTTGGAGAATTTTCTCAGTGTTTTAATTTCCTAAATAGACCTGCCTTATGATTTTGTCAGTATCTGTAGATCATGGTTTGATGGGAACAAAAACAGAACAAGAATATTTAAGGAAACTGAAATTACAGGACAATTATAATTTTGTAAGGTATAAAAAAATATGTGTGATTATAAAAACTTTTGACACATCACCCTTGTATTCTCATTTCTTTTTTGACTTTTTGTGTTTTTGGAAGGGAGGGTGATGGAAAAGAGAAAGTTTTGTGAAATAATTATTTAACTAATTAACACCAGTGAAGTAGGGGCTCCAATTTAAGACTAAACCATTTCTGCCTCTCATGTGTAGTGTTCAGATTGTGTGTGCCCTTTTTTGTTCAGTTCATCTTTCCAAAAGGAATTCATGGTGGATACTGACATTTCCATCATTTTACCCCTAGAGGGTTTGGCTGTACCAATCACAATTAATCAGGAAGATATCAGAGATAATGTATTGATGACAGCTTAGGCTAATTATAAAACCTCAGAGATGCCCCTAAGGGTTTTGTTTTATCAGATGCTTATTAGACTAAACTGAATCAAGATGTTCACGCATCATTTCAGGTGCTAGTAAATGTGCTAAATGTTGTGGAATTTTATGACCATAAAAGGTCAAATTTCAAGAGTTTTTTTTTTTTAATGGAAATTTCTTGAAATCTAAAATGTGAAGTTCAATCATGCTGAATTCATTGGCAACCAGACCTGCTTAAAGGTGAAACCTCATTTCCCTAGGGATTTCAAGTTAGGGAGGAGAAAGTCCCCTCAGCTTGCTCCCTCCCCTGCCAGGTTTCAGTTATAACAGAGAATCTTTTCACAAAATGCAGTCAATTTATATTTCAGGCATTTGAAACATATTTTATTGGCTCATCTGGACACTGGAAAATCTTATATCCCTTCCTGAGAGATTTGGCGCATTACTTTGGCACACCAAAAACTCACACACCTGGCAAACCATCTCAGCTTTCCTGACACTCCGAAGGAGGTCTCCAAACCTAGAAGCATTTTGGATGGTGAGCTATGCTCAATGTGTCCTAATCCAAGAAGCATGAAAACAGCCATTCACATTTGGAGATGAGAGAGGGCCCTGAGGACAAGGATGGGAAGAACGGCAGAGGCGCAAATGAGCAAAGGAAAAGCATTATTTTGCCATTCAGAGTCTCAGTAGGAATGGATTTATTCATTTGGTCAACGTTTAGTAAAGCCACGGATTTATCCCAGTTCATTTATTCTTTATTTCATTAGTGTTCATTTTCAAAAACCCAGTTATACCCTTTGTGAATAATTTGAAATCAGGTTTCTGAATTCAGAGTAATGCAGGTCTAATCATCTACACTGAAGAATGCCATAAACCAAGATTTATCCTGGTGGGAATCACAATTCTGCAAATACTAGCAAGATCTGTGACTTAATTGGTACAGTTGCTTCAGTTATTGGTTTTACAACAGCCAGGGATTCTCTTGCAAATATGAGGACTGTAATCAGTGTAACAAAACTGTATCCAAGGTCATCATTCCTTCTCCATAGAAATGATTCTTTACATTATAGGGAAAGCCCAGTGCAGTGCCTGGCACATAGTAGAGGTTCAGTTATGTTAGTTTTCCCGTAATAATCATCACTGAATTGGGATTCAGCACTAGGAAATCTTGGCACTTCAGCCCTGAGAATACTTTTTCTGCCAGTTAATAAAAAAATCACTGGACTGTAACTCCTGTAAGTTCCCTATTGGGTGCATCTTTGTATCAATATATGTAATAGCACACAGATGTCACTCAAAAATTATTTGTTGAAAGAATGAGTGAACTAATAAATGAATGCATGAATGAATGAAATCAGGGTTTGAGTGGGAGCATAGTGAGGCAAATAGTATTTTTTCCTGGTGCTCTAGTGTCTCTTGCACAAGTTGAAAATTTGCTTTGCACTTGCTGATAGAAAAGCATCTGTCTTATTTGTGAGGATCAACAGGGACTAGAGACTGGGAGTAAGGAGGTGTCCTGGTGGCTGAAAAACAGAGCCAGCTAGGAAAGAGATGGGAGAGAGTACTGGAAACCCAGATGAATCTTGGCTATAGAACAGGACTCCAAGGTTTAGAAAAATAGGTCTTCCATAGAAGTTGTGAGGTAGTAGGTACAGTTAAGGAGAAGGGTCATAATAGAATTTATCAATGCATTTATTCTTCATCCACATTTATTCATCCCATAAATATTTATTGAGTGTCTACCCTTTTTTAGGCACTTCATTACTTACCCTTGTACATCAGTGAACAAGAAAGAGATGGTCTTTTAAAGTCTAGTTGAAGGAAGAAGACAAAAGGATACCATTTTAAATTCTTTTGTTCTTACATGAAGTTCTGCATTCCATAGTCTCTTGCCAGAGACAAATATTTCACAAGTAATGGCACCTTCACGAAGGGCTCTGAAGAGGAAAACACTTTTATATTTGTTGGTATGCCAAGGAAAACACTCTTATCTTTGTTGGTATGGCAATTCATTTGCAACTTATGAAGAATATGGAGGAACTTTTCTATTTATTTACATGTGGAATTTCTGGAAATTCTAATTTTACCAATGGGTTTTCCTCTAAAGTAAAAATATAATATACTTGGTTGCATGGTGTTATATGAAGGCAAGAAAGAGTGTGGGGGGAATCACTGGTAATGACAAAAGTGACATTTTGTGGCCTTGGCTAACAAGGGGGAAAGAATTGGAAATAGTTTTCTCTAGAAGAATGTGGTAGCACAGTTGATTCTGGCAGGAGAAAGGGAGATGTGGCAAAGGAATTAGGTACTACAATATCCACAATTTTGAAAATTATAGTCTTTGAGCGATAGATCTTCAGTCAAAATTAATTTGAATACAGACTATTTCCTTGGAGTGGTTTTCAGATATTTAGGAGTGATCTTAACCAATATTCAGTACAACCAAACCGTAGAAACTTGGAAGCATTTGGATATCCCTCCCTATTCTTTGGAGCTCATTGTTACGGGATTTTACCTAAAAACACTCTTTACACAGTCAGCTATTAGTTACTGGTATGAACACAGGCCAGGACTGGTATACTTTTTTTTTCTGTCCATTTGGGACAATTCCAGGTGCTGTAAAGTGCCAGCAGAAGCGTGGCAGCAATACTTTATTTCTGGTTTTATGACTGCATCTCGACAGAACACCATGACATCTCTTCTCTCTCTGCCCGTCTCTTATTGATGCTGCGTTATGTAAGAGCTGTTAAAAGTCACAGAGCAGGATGTGTGGAGAGGCTATTCATCAAAGGGAAAAGTAAGTACAGGCCCTAAAACATTGCATTTCTTTCAATGACTAGTTCCTCACTGCACTCTATTTTAAGACCCATTACCATTCTTTGGCTACTATACCTTACTTTCTGTAATTCTCTCTTTGAAAGGCTGAGGGATAAGTATGGGTCTTGGAAAGATGGTGATATCAGTGATTTGACTTCTACTTCCCTGGAAGCCTCTCTCATATTTTTTTTTTTTGCAGTGTCCTTTCCATTTTCTGCTTGTTGCCCAACGCCTATGAAAGCTTTTTCTCTGGAAAAGATCTGTCATCAGTCATTCACACCTTGACACAAGTTTAGACCAATATTTTACCTCTCCCTGGAGAGCATATGCACTTTAAGATTTTCCTCTAAATATGTAACAGCAGTTTGCCTGTTTCTAGAGGAATTTAAGCTCTATTCACAAAGCAGTGGGGCTAGTATTTACTGGACAGTAACCATCCCTGACATTCCTGATATTCCACCAGGCAGCAGCCTTACTGCTTTTCTTGGGTGTAGCCTACAGGTCTGAACTGACCCTAACTTAAGCTCCGTGGATGACAAAGAGGAGGCAATATCTACCTCTGCAATTAAAGAGAGAGTCCTAAAGAAAGGATCTGTAGAAAAGTGACAGGTGGAGCCCATCTTCTTTATTTATGTGAGAGCTAGTCTCCAAGGTGCCCTCCAATGAGCCACACCTCCTGGATTTAACTCCTTTGTGTAGTGCTTCCCCACTTTGAACCATGGCTGGTTCTGTGTGACCAGTGTAATATGGTGGAAGTGACAGTATGTGATTTCTGAGGCTAGGTCATAAAAAGCATTGCATCTTCCACCTTGGTATCTTGGATTTCTCAATTTGTGGGATATTAGCAGTCATGCCATGACACACTCAAGCAGCCCTGTGGAAATACCCATGTGGAGAGAAATGGAAGTTCCCACCAACAGCCAGACTAACTTAGAAGTCAGGTGATTGAGCCACTTAGGAAGTGGCTACAGCCCCAGACAAGGCTTCAGATGTTGCAGCCCCAGATGACATCTGACTGCAAACACATGAGAGGAACTGCCAGCTGAGACCATCCCAAATTCTTGCTCAACAGAAACCATGGATTATGATGAATTATTATTCTTGCTTTAAATCACTACATTTTGGGGGTAATTTGTCACTCAGCTCCATCTCTGCATCTTCCAACACTAGTCACCTACCCTGGAAATCTTGATCTGAAATGCTGGCAACAAGCTTGCTCCAAAATGAGTTCTGTTTTTTTCTGATGGGCTAGGGTGATTCAGCTGAAAGCAATTTGACCTCATGCAATTTCTTATAAAGGAAGATAACCAATATGATCATTTGTTGGAATATGAATAGCCTATCTCCAGTTTCATGATGTGGTTTATTTTGGTACATCATGGAAAGCATTTTTGTAACCCTTATGAATCTTTAGGCATTTTTATTTGTCTTTCAGGATTTCATGAGGTTGTACTTTTATTTTTTTGTGTTTCTATTTCTCCAGTGACATACATTTACCAAATTGCTGTTGGACCAACTCTATTTCAACAAAATTGCTTTCAGTCAAATTGTTTTTGCCTAAATCATATATCATCATGAGACTGTATTTTTTATACTTACCTCTAGAGAAACACATTCTGTAAATTCAGATAAAAAAACAAAACTCTTGCTTTAGAGTAAATCAATGATGGGGAATATGATGGGCAGCCTCCAAGAGGATCTCAATGATGCCTTGTACTCATGCCCTTGTATAGTCCTCTCTCCTTGCATGTGGGCTCAACTGATTGATCTGTTTCGACTGAATAGAATATGGCAGATGTGTTGGGATGCCACTTACATGATTAGATTATAAAGTATTCCATTTTGGGCATACTTTCTCTTATCTCTGGATTGCTCACCCTGGGAGAAAGCCAGAGGCAGCCTTGTGGAAAGGCCTTTATAAAAAGCTCATAGAAAAAGCAAGTGGGGGGCTGGGGGGGCGGCGGGAAGTGGCTGTGGCTCAAGCAATTGATCTCCCGTTTATCATATGGAGGACGCAGTTTTGAGATCGCCGGGACCTCTTGGTAAAAAAAAAAGGCATTCCAGACCTGCACTTCTCGCACCAAAAAGACAATCATGCAACCAGATAGGAAAACAAAACAAAACAAAACTAAACAAAAAAACAAGCTGGGACTGGAGAGAAGACTGAGTAGTTGGACTAGTAATTGTTCTTCTGTTTAAATAACAACAGACTCTCCCAACTATGAGGCCAGGTCTTCCTGAGGACAGCTGGACTACCTCAGTGTTTGCTGGTGTTCTAACCTGCACAGTTATTCTCAGTGAGTAGCAGGCACTGGATCTAGCGGCATCCTTTGTGTGAAGGACTGTGTCATGCCAACAACCACATGAGTGAATTTGGAAGCAGATTCCCCTAAATCAAGCTTTCAGATGACACTGCAGACATGGCCAACAGCTTGACTGCAGCTAATGAAAGAATTTGAATCAAATGCACCCATTTAAGTTGTGCTTGGTTTCCTGACCCACAGAAATGGCATGATAATACATGTTTGCTATTTTAAACCTCTGAGTTTTAGAGTAATTTGTTACACAGTAGTAGATAACTAATATAAGGACAAGAGAGTTGATTTCCCATAGTGTCCTAAAAGGTGGATTTGGACTCTTTGCTTCACTTCTTCTGTAAAATCAAGCCCTATTCCTTGGTACGAAAATTCAGCACAGTGACTTGGTGTGGCTGATTATCAACTCTTCCCCCATTTCTTCCTCCCCCTTTGTTGAGCTAGTCATATTCTAGCCTAAGCATATGGGTCTCCACTTCCTGCTACGAACCCTCCTGTCCTTTCTCCACCTCCCCATTCCTTTTTATTCATAGTAAAGGAGGGATAAAGTGATTGGAGTTAAAGCAAAGAGTTAATGCCCTTGAACAGATGCTCTTGGGAGAGATGTGAAGAATGTCCACAGGAATGTGCTGGAGCCCTTGGAATCTGGCCAAAGACCGATGATCACCCAGGATGGCAGGCAGAAGTGAGAGGGGGAGGGCTGGCCTACGTGACAGCTGTGGTTTCTATAGCTTGACTTTGGTGACAACTCAGGAAGGGTGTATTCTGCTGAGTTTTTTTTTGTGACAGGTTAAGGGTTGTCCTTAGAATCTAGAATCTTTCTGGTTAGCAGTAAAAGCTGAGCTGGGACTGATGCATTTTCTCCAGAATCATCAGTGTTCTTCATTTCCTCCAAGTTGAGTGTAGGAGTAAGAACAATTTCTACTGAACAATTCTCGAGGGAGGGGAAAATGTCTACTCAGGCAACATACCCAGACTTCCTTTTCAAGCCTCAGAGCCTATGCTTTAAGAAAAAATAATTCCATTTGGAGTTATTTCAAGAGTAATAAGAACACTCAAAGTAGTCAATAGGGATAGTCAAAAGATACCCTCCCCTTGCATCCCATCCTTATCCCTCATTGACCCTTTCCCCATCCTAGGCTGCTGAGAACCACAAAACTGAAGCCTGCTCTGATGAAACAGCCTCTCTCTTCTTTCTTGGATATTTATATTTTCCTATCAATATTTTGTGTTATTCTACAGATACATATTGTTTATCTACTATAGGTCAGACACAGTGCAGGTGCTCACAGTGGCACACAGATACTCACAAGGGGTGTACGGCCTGACCATCCTATCTCATCTCTCCCCATTGTATCACACCTCATCCCATCCTACCCTGTCGAGGATTGCAATGACCAAACGTTTCCCCTCAGTGGATTGTGCTGCATTTATCCACGCAGGACCAGAAAGGAGTCTGCTGAACCAGAACTAGGGCTCCTAATCATGGAGTCCATGGAGACTATTGGTTCTCACCACTCCTTCGGATTCCTCTGCATTACTCAGCCTCTCTTATACCTAGTTGGCCATGTGTGACTAGTTGTAGCCAAAGGATTGAGAGCAGAAGTGACTTGTTGCTTTTGCGACCAGATGGTTAAGTCTGTGACTTGCCTTCTCCATTCTCTTTTTTTCCATCTCTCTAACAATTGGGTGATGCCAGTGCCACAAAAGGGATGCAGCATATATCCCTCAGTTACACTTAAAGGGGAGCCACCCCTTTGGGCTGTGATTCCCTTAAGAAACAAACCTTAGTTGTGTTAAGCTGCTGGTATTTGGCCGTTTGTTACAGTTGCTGGTGTTATTACCCTGATGGACACAGTGGCCCATGGCTTGGCTTAAGATGACATTATTCCCTTCCAAGTGAAACATGTGCTTGGGTGGTGCCCTGAGAGTGACCGTGGATACCAGAACTATTAATTTATCCATTTTCACCATATTAAGAATTCCAAATAAATCTTGAATAATACCCTATAGGTGAAGTTTTCCACCTTGATGAGCATGCTTCCTGGCATTTCTAAATGAACAGGAGAACGGGCTTTGGAAGTAGACAGTCCTTGAGCCAGAATCCCTGTTTGGAAGAGACTCTTCCTTCAATGGAGGAGATGTGGCCCTTTCATTGGAATACATCCATTGAAGCTTCCGCGCTTTGGATTGTGTGTGTGTTTTTTTTTTTTTTTTAAAGAAAAATGCAAAATATACCTTATATTTGTATCATTCTTAACACTTTTCAAAGCATATTCCCATCTATTGCTGAATTGACTCTCATCAGTCTTTGCAACATAAGCAGTACAGGTGTCACCAACCCTTTTGGAAAGATGGAGAAACTGAGACTCAAGGAAGCTTTGTGACTTTCCCAAGATCATACTGAGAATAGGAGATGGGATTAGAATCCTGCCTGAATTACTACTGTGCTTCTCCTCTTTAAGCAGCATACTTATTATGCTACTCAGGGTTTTTCAGTAGTGCATGTAAAGTTTGGTACCAACACATACCATTTAAACTGCAAGCACAGATTATTTGTGTTGTTAAATTATATTATTTATATATCCAGAAAAGCTTATATTTGTGCAGTAAATTAAAGTTTGCCCCAGAGCTATCAAATTTATCATCTTGTTTAATCCCCACAAAAAAGTTTGCGAGGAAGGCAGGGCAGCTATCACACCCTTTACATCTGTGAGAACTGAGGCCAGAGATGTTAAAAACATGTCCCAG
>JAQZBX010061240.1:0-17142 GCA_029593785.1 Cabassous unicinctus
CAGGGTTTGAATCCTGGACCTCACATGTGAGAAGCTGGTGCTCAACAACTGAGCCACATTGGCTCCCCAGTTGGTTTTTTCGTTTGTTTGCTTGTTGTTTGTGTTCTTGTTTTTAGGAGGCACCGGGGACTGAACCTGGGACCTCCCACGTGGGAAGTGGGCACGCAACTGCTTGAGCACACCTGCTCCCCCATAAGATGGTTTAACAAGCTGTGTTTGGGAGATCTTTAAGATAGGGAAGAAAATCTCTAGTTTGAATGTCTCAAAGGAATATAAAACAAATATTGATTAACTATACTAATCAAGGGTATTTGAGTTATCAGAAAGTGGTTTCCATTTTGTCCTGGCTATTATGATTTATAGAATTCACAGTTCTTTTCTTGTTCTAAATATGTCTGAGAAAAATTACCAATAGATTGTTTTCCCTTGTTACGTGTGAATCAAGTGGGATGGGGTGGAGGTGGGTGAGTGTAGTCCAAAACAAAGGGAAGCCAGCCTGCCCTTAATATTCACTTTTGATTTGCACTTGCCATTGTCTTGTTTTCCATTAGTCAGGGTTGTTGGAGAACGTTAATGTGATGTAGGGTCCTAGTTGCAAAATCTTTTTACATTAAGAAACAACATCCCATAATCATATTGAAGATACAATCATTAGGGGAAACTCTGGAAACCTGGAAAGGGAAAAGTAAAAATTCTAAAAGGAAAGTTTCAAATGTATGTTTTTGACAAAGGATGTGATTTCAAACTTTTTTCCTCCGTTTGACTTGAATACAAAAATAAATGAGAGAGAGAGAACAAAAATAGCAAGAAGACTACCATTCTGGATCAGTTGAGATTTGGTTTTTGAAGTGAAAAAAAAAAAAAAAAAAATATATATATATACATATAGAAGGGTTGTAATAAAATGGTGGGGAAGAAGCAGGTGAATCAAAGTTGCTGAGAAGGAAAATGTTAACTGTCTTACACTGGTAGGGCTGACCCGGGTGCATTGACTTTTCCTATAAGCTTCTTATCTGCAGGGAGGGGAACCCTGACTGAGACTTTGATAGTGGGTTCGTTGGCCATAAATTTAGTGCAGAAAGGCTTCCAGTGGGAGGTAAGATCTATTTTTGTGGTGGTAAAGCATTTGTATTGGTGCGCCCTAATTGTGTTTGCAGTAAAATTGAAGACTATTAAAAGAACGGGAAATCAGCTGAATGATCATAAATAATTGGTCAAATAAGTGGCAGTGCAGTCCAGTCAACAACATCATTTTGGTAGTCAATCGTGTTTAAAGAATGCCACCGGGTGCCTGGCATAAATGAAGAAAAGGTCACGATTCTGAGGGAATCATGGGCCTGATTTCCTCAGGGCTCCATTGTGCTTTGTTCTGGGAGTGCCTGATTCCTTTGTGACATTACTACCTCAAAAATATCCTTCTTCCCTACTCCTGGCCACCCCTCTACCCTCATCTGATAAGCTTTCCCCAGCTAAACTTCAGCATGTGGGGCTAGTTCTGCCCTTGGTAGACGGGAATGGAAGGAGCTCAAAGTTACTGCTCTAGTATCTCAGTCTTTGTGCTCTGACCTTGAGCTTCAGTGGGGGATATGAAACACTGCACTATAGTGCCTCTAGCTTCTGGGTGTTGGGGAAGCTTCCAATGCAAACCAGAGCCTCAAACCTTATGATGATTCTCTCATACCATACCCAATCCATCAGTGGGTCCTGTTGACTCTACTTTTCACATAGATTCCAAACCCAGCTAACTCTCCCCATCTCCAGGTCTACTCTCCTATTCAAGCTACTGTCATCTTTTGCTTGGACTACTTAGCCTCTACTTTCACTCTTATCCTCTTATAATCTATCAATCTGTTCTCCACACAGTGGCCAGAGTGAGCTTTAATGTTTCGTTTCAGTCACTCCTCCTGCTTTTAAAACACCCAGAATATAATCCAGACTCATTATCTTGGCCTAAAGTTTCTTTTGGCATGATCAGATTTCTGCTTGCAGAAACTTTATACTCCAGCCACATGGTTTATTGCTGTACTGTGAACAAGCCAAGTGTGTTTCACCTTAGACCTTCATTCTGGTAATACTCTCTGTCTAGAATGCTTCTTTCTCAGCTCTTGCATGTAGCCACTGAAGTCTCTGTTCACATGTCACCTCCTCAGAGAGGTCTTTTCTCACAACCTTAGCTAAATAAAATGTACCCTATGTCACTTTTTGTACCTTTACTCTGCTTTAACTTCATAGCGTTCATCACTACCAAATGATGTATTATATATTTGTGTACCTGTCTGTCTCCCCCACTGGAATATAATGTCCATAAGGTCTGGGACTCAATTTTGTTTACCACTGTATGCCCAGAACCTAGAATGGTTCCTAGCATATTATGGTCACTCAAAAAAAAAATCTGTTAAAATTACAAATGAAATAATAACTGCTCTCCCTTTTCTGCCTCCCCATTGGCTGTGGTGTGGACCTAATGGCAGAAGCTGGAGGAAACAGCTTGGACTGAGAGATGAAAGCTACAACTTGATAATGGCAGAGCAACAAGATAAAACACCAGCACCATAAAATTGCTATGTCAATCACAGGCTGATTGTCACAGATAGATTTTCCAAAAATGTCCGCAATAATCTTTGATTCCATATGATCTTTTTATACATACACAGTGACTTTGACACTCCTCCCTCTGAGAAACGGGGATTATATTCCTCCTTTTGAATTTGAACAGGTTTGTGACTGTAATGGAAGTGATACTATATGACTTCTGATTTCTGAGGCTAGGTCATAAAAAATGTTGCAGCTTCTACTTGCTGCTCTTTGGGTTGCTCATTCTTGGAACTCAGCCACTATACAATAGGAAGCCCAGCAATCAGATGGAGAGGCCACATCTGGCTAACAACTCCAGCTGAGGTGCCAGCAAATAGTCAACTGTCAGACATATGAGTGAGTGAGCGAGCCTTAGAAATGGCTACAGACCTCAGCCATTGTGTCACCCCCAACCTTCAAGGTTTCCCAAATGTAGCCCCTGATGTTGTGGAGCAGAGACAAGCCATCCCAGCTGTGCTCTGTCCAAATTCCACAGAATTAACGAGACATAATAAATTGTTTTGTGTCACTAACTTTTTGACTTTTTATGCAAAAATAGATAGGCAGAAAAATAAATGAACAAATCATAACCTCTCTTCCCCTTCCACATTCCCATTGGCTGAGGTGTGCATAAGATGGCAGAAGCCAGGGGAACCATCTGGGACTCAGAGATGAACTTTACCACTTGATTATGGCAGAGTAACAAGATAAAGGGACCCTGGGTCCCTGACACCTTCCAAATCAGTGCTGAATGAGGAGAAATCAAATTCTATTTTGTTTAAGCATTTGTTATTTTGGGGTCTTTGTTATCCGCTGAAGCAACTGGAGCCATCATCATCATCAACATCGACAACAACAACATTTTCGTTGCCTGCTTACTACACAAGAGGCACTGGGCTTTATAAACATTATCTCATTTAACCCTTATTGCAGCCCTGTGGAGGTAGGTACTCTCATAATTCCCATTTAACAAAAGGGTAAACTGAGGTCAGAGAAGGTATGTAACTTCCGTGATTTCACAGCTAAGAACTTGCAGGATTTGGGTTTGAAGACAATCAAAGGGACTTCAAAGGCTGAACTCTTTGTGTTCACTCTTCTGCCTCACGTGAATTCAGCATAAGTTTACTTTTAGGGAAGTGGGAAGGAAACCTATAAAATGAAAAGGCAGGGGAATAAACTCTCAGCAATAGCTGCTTTGGCAGTAGAAAGGGCAGCTCATAGGTAATAAGAAATGATATGCCATTTTTTTCTCAGCCATGGTTGTATATAAGAATAGCCAGGTTTTCTTCAAACCAGAAAAACAAAAAATATAAATATACAAGTAATCTGCCTCAGTATAAATATCTTGGCTTTTTTTGTACCACATGCTGCTGTTGGTGTTTTCCATGTATGCAAATGTGGCTAAATATATCTGAATATATATATGAATATATATGTATATATTCACACACACGCATGCATACACATGCATGGCTGCACACCTCTCATGCTGTTGCCCATTGCATCTTGCAGTTGGGATATGGCAACTCAGTAGCAGCTTATATTCAAAATCTGAAAAAAAATTCAACAAAACCTTTTTATAATGCTTGTTTTTCGTGATAAGGCACAAATGAAATAAGAAATATGAATTCTTTTTGAAAAAAGAAAGTCCAAAGGATTCTGTTCATGCCTGGGAGCTATTACAAATAACACCACCTTTGTTGTAGTGAGAAAGTCACATAATCTCAGTTAATCCTCACAACAATCCTAAGGGTAGGAACTATTATCCTACTATAGACAAGGAAACCAAGGCAGAGAAAGGTTAAAATGTTTACCTGAAGAGCACATGTGTGCTCTTCTGCTTGACTGCAATAGAAGGATGAGGAATACCCTAATATTTGCTCTTCAGTATGGATGAATTTGTGGTATTAATACATATTTTATTTGTTGTATTTTCTCCAGTAAAACAATAGCGATGATATCTTAATTACAGTTAAGATTTAAAGTCAAAGACGCTCTTGCTATTTCTTTTTTTTCCCTTGCCATTTCTTTTTAAAAGAGGTAAAAGCAACCTATGATTTAGTTAAATAAAATTTACATGGCAATACTAAGTATCTTCCACTATTTGAAAGTTGCAGATTATATGGAAGCGGTACAAGGAGTGTCATAGTGAATTATAATATGATAAAAAAAAAATAAAGAAAAACCAGTCATCCTCTGGGAGGGAAACTCTTATCTGCTGTACCTAATTAGGTAGTCTCTGAAGCAAGAGTTATGAGAGTTGGGTAGCTGAGGGGACACCAAATGAAATCAGACTCTATAAGAATTGAGAAAGAGTTACAAGACCCAAGCCCTCCTCGATGACCAATGGAGTAGCTTTCCTGTCTCTTCTTAGATTTTGTGGTTCAACCCAGAGACATAAATGTTTCACGTGAACTTTGCTTACATTTGGCTCTAAGGAGAGGTTTTCCTTTACTACTTTCTAATAAAAGGAACTCTGAAGAGCACCACAGACTTTTCTGATTTCATTCTCACCAGGCAAGCAGTATATTTCCAGAGACTCACAAATTGTCACTGTTTTCCTTTGAGCTCATTGTGATGAAAAGAGCACGAGTTGATTTTGTAAAACTGGGGGTCAGGGGTATACATGTTTATGGGATTATTTCAGTAACAAACTAGATAGAAACCAGGCATCATTGTTGGTATACTCAGGTTTAAACGGATTGACCCTCTTTATTACATGTCCTGCTTCTTTTTTGGCTCTAAAATGTGTCCAAGCATTAAGAGGATCAATCAGTTGTTTATAGAACAATAAAGGACAGTTAGGGATGCAGCTCCAAAGACAGAATTTTCTTGGATTGACTATTGCCTAATATAATTGGTAAAATATCTTATAAAAGTTTGAATTTCACTAACTGTAGGCTTTAAATCAAGGTCAACGATAGAGCAAAGTGAAAAAGGGAAACTGGTAGAAAATTGCTAGCTAAAAATTACCTAAGGTACTGAATTTGGAGAAAAAGAACTTGCTAAACCTTTCTGTAGTTTAAATGTATTAGGGCCACATTTTCCAAAGTTTGTTCTATAAAAGAAAATAAGTTGCAGGTTTAGAACTATACAATCTAGGAGTCATTTGGGATTTATGGGCTTCTATAGCATGTAAGATTATCAAGGTACACTTACAAACAGTGCAAGTACCTAAAGTAATATCAAGCACTATAGCCATTTACCACATTTCTTTTCAAACAAATCTTTATCCTGAACTGTTATATTTTATGGCCTTTTAGGGGCTCCCCACCTGGAACAGTCCAAACTACGTTGCCAGCTTTTCCAATCTCCTTTCTGCCTTTCCTATTTGCAACATGTATTTGTTGAACATAGTCTGTGTACCACACGTAGCAGTAAGCCTTAGAAATAAAGACGACTCCTGCCCTCAAAGAATATTTAGCCCTTCAGACCAACGAATTAATCAAAAGTGTTTCTGTTAATTACCTATTGCTTTGTAACAAATCACCTCCAAATTTAACAGCTGAAAATAGCTACCATCTATTATTTCACAGTGGCACAGGGCGGCACAGCTCAGCTGGGTGGTGCTGGCTGAGGGTCTCTCAGGAAGTCGTATTGAAGCCTGCAGCTGCCAGACAGCAGCTGACTGGGGCTGAAGGACCTGCTTCCAAGCTCACGCACAAGGTTGTTTGCAGACCTCAGTTCTTGGATGTTGGCTGGATACCTCAGCTCTTCAGTCTGCGGACCTCTCCATAGGCTGTCTGAATCTCCTCACGACATAGTAGCTAGCTTTCCCAGAGTGAATGATAAGAGAGAGGGAGAGAGGGAGACAAGATAGAAGCTGCTGTGTTGTTCATAATCTAATTTCTGTAGAGGCGTACTGCCACGTCTCACTATTCTATTGGACACACTGACCAACATGGTATGCTGAGGAAGGGAATACGCAAGGGTGCAAACAGAAGGAGGCAAGGATTGTTGGAACCCATCTTACAGGATGGCTACAAAACAGGTTTATCTGAATATTCCTTGTCTTGAAAAGTACTGCTGCCATCAATCAATTTCTTAGCATAAAAACTTTGGGCTCATTTGTAGACTCCCTCCTTACTCACCTGTACTATCCTATCAAGCAAAGGTATTTAAGCATTGCTTTTTTTTGTTCAACATTAAAATGGTTTCCAATTTTTCAGAAATAAGGCTGCTGCAAGGAGCATCACTGAGTATACAACTTTGTCAGTATCTCTGTTCTCTGACTGTAGACTCCTGGAAATAGAATTATTGGGTCAAAGGGCATGAACGTTGTTTTTGTATTAACATTTTAAAAGTTCTTACTTGATTTGCATATTGCAAATAGGTTTTTAGAATTTACCAAATTATTCTCACCACTTAGGTGAGTGAAATTCATTTATTTAAATAGTTGGTATTTTGATAGCATTCCCCCCCACCCCATTGTTTTATTGTTAACAGTGACTTCTTCACTTATCTCCTGCCTGGAGTCATATTTTACTCCAGTCAAGCCTTCTTGGAGTTGCCAGGGAGATTTTTCTTTAAAATTCAAACTTGCCATATCACTTGCTTGCTAAAACCAATAATTTGCGCCCAGTTGCTTATCAGATCAAAAGACTGCCCTAGGTCCAATGAATGTCTTATCAATCTGGCTTTCCTGTACAGTTCCAGTCTCATTTTTAACCTCTCTCCCAAACTCTCCTCTTCAGTAACATTAAACCACCTGGTTGTTTTACATTTTGCCTTTTGGCATGTTGACCCTTCTGTCTTAAATGCCTTTTCCCACTTGGTTTGCAGCAGTTGCAAATCCTGTTTGGAGAGAAGACAGGAGAGAGATGGGGTGCTCCAGTCCTAGAAATGGGCGTGCTAATGTGGTCAGCATTGTGCTGGGTCTTCCTATCACTGTCCCTTGGAGATGTGTTAAAACACTACATGTGGCAACTACACTTCTGTTCTCTTTAAAACTCCTTAAATCACGATGTGTCTTGTGACAGTTTCTTCTAAGTAAGTTTCATACTATTGTTATTGATTCTCCTTGGCTGCAGAGTTGACGGGGTGTTTATATTGCCTTTCATCACCTCAAAGGGGATCTATCAGTACCCATTTGCCTGACTCTGTTTTCTCAAACCTTTCTTGAAATTACCCTGAAACTCTCTAAAATTTTCATTTTAATGCCTAGCATGGTGCTGCCACTGGCTTTGTGCTGGCAGATCAAGCATTATTACTTTCATACATTTTGTTAACCCTTGCATGCAAAAGGGATTTCAAGGACACAAAATAAATAGCCAGTACACAAAACAATGGCAGGAAGAGAACCAACACTTATTTACAGCGCTCTCAACTCAGGATTGAATGGTAGGGCACAATAATGGGGGACCCTCATTCATTGGCCTACAGCATCTAGTATAGACTCATGTGTTAATGCCTATTAACTATATTGCCCCCAAAACACTCAGGACATGGGGATATTTTGTTAATTTACAGTATACCTTAATAGGTTGCTTTTATATATATATTTACTTATTTTTAAAAGGAATGTATTATAGGGGCAAGTAGCTTCTTAAAGAATTAGTGGTGAAGGGAGCATTGTTCAAATGGTATGTGTGCATATAAATCACCTTCTATTTGTATTTAAAACTGTGCAAGTATAATCCCCTCTAGAAAATCTTTTCTGACACTTCCCTTCTTCTGTATCACCTTTTATATGATTTGTATTGATTTGTGATTTGCTTAAAGATTGAGGTGACTGTATGATAAATTACAAATATCATCACCATGACCAAACTTTGATTGAACCAAGGAAAAATAGAGTTGGATGGGATCTTAGATGTCATTTTGTCCAATCTCTCACTCAGCAGAGGAATGCCTTTTGTGGTGTTTCTGGTTCAGGGTCATATTATCTCTGCTAGGATGGCTTTCATTGTTAGAAAAGTTATCCCTCATTTTGTACAAAATATTTCTCTCAGTGACAAGATCTGTTGGTCTTATTTTTTAACACAACAGAATAAATCTAACCCCTCTGTCACAAAAAAAGACCTTCACACATTTGAGGTCAGCAAGCACATCTTTCCTGTTCTTTTTCAGGCTAAACGTCTCTAGTTCCTTCAGTGACTACAGTGTGCCTCATGCACACATTCAGTGTTGGCGCTGGTAGACCCAAGGCCAGTGTGGCTCCTAGTCTTGAAAATTCCTAAGTTCCAACAAAATGGGAGAGTATTATCCCTTTCCTTCCACTCCCTTATTCTGGGTAGCTTAAAAGTTCATCTGCCAGATGAATTTTGTGAATTAGTCAGGACTCCTTTGGTTGCAAGTAACAGAAACCTAATTCATAAAAAGTAAACAAAGAAAGTGTCATGGAAGTAACTGGCAAGCCAAGGGGTGGCTTCAGGCACAATTGGATCTGGGATGCAATGCAGCTAGGTTCTAATCCTCTCTTCATCTCTCAGCTCTGCTTGCCCCTGTTTGACTTAATTCCCAGGTGGACAAGACAGCCAGCTGTCCTCAGCCTATTTGTGATCCTAGAGAAAGAGAGACTATCTCTCTTGATCTCTATGAAAAGATACCTGAGGAGATTGGCTTAGCTTGGGTTATATGCCCATCCCTGAACCAATTACTGTGGCCAAATTACATGGAGTGATTTGATCAAGTTTGCTTTCTGTGTCCACCCATTCTCCTTACTTTGAGCTGGAACTAATGTGGTCAGCTCCATCAAAGTCACTTGGATTGAACAGGTTTACTGTGGAATGGGATTGGCATTGGTTCTCCAAAGGAAGTGATGCTGAGCAGACAAGTATATCACCAAGTTATTTACTGGGTTATTCTAGAAAAGTCATGGCTCAAAAATTCAAAGTCCACAATGTGGGATTGATATTGCTGGATAAAAGCAGAAACGGTGATCAGGTGGAATACCTTTTTAAAACTTGCAGACCATTTTCAACTCTATGTTGCCTCTCAGACACCTTACACATATCAGGACTCAAACTGTGTTTTATTGTAACATTGCAAAACTGCTTTATTTTTAATAAGTCACTTTTTCCTCAGGAGCACAGTATTTTGATTTAGTCATAATGTCTACTTGTTTACATGTTTGAGTTATACTTCATTGTTTTAAGCAAGGTCAGACATTCTGTTCCATTTCTAAATCTATTCCCATTTGAAAGCACCCCTCTTGTGAGATTCTACTTTATGATATTTTAAAAATACATGGAGAGATGGAGGCTGAGCTAGATTAACGTTGTACAAATCTGATTAACATCATCTGCTCTCTTTCAAAGGTCAGGTGCACTCAACGAATTTACTTTGAAATTATTTTGTTTATTTTGTGGGCATATACATCATGAGCTTTCTAAAGGTCAAAAGTAGAGTTTGTTCTTGGATTCTAAAGCAATCTGATTTCCATTTACAGTATGCTTTGCTGACCCTACATGTAGAAGTAGGCCCAGTTAAGTCATACTTCCAGTTTGTGTTTGGTTTAATTTCCTCATGAAGAAAAAAATCCCTGCTAGATTAAGGCAGTGCTGAAATATCATTTTCCTAAAATTACTTTTATTTTCAATTAGGTTTTTAAGGGAACGCTACTCCTACATGGCACCTGGACTCTCTCTGAATGTTGGTTTTGTGCCTCTTTTGTTTTTTGATGATACGGAAGCATCTTAGCTAGTTTCTTACCTGGAAACTGAAGTAAAGGTAGGAAAAATTTAGACTCCTGGGTTTTATTAACATTCGCTTGGGAAGGTTCCTCAAGCTTTATTAATTAATGTTTGTAAAAATCACTGAGTACATCATTGAGAAGATGCGCCAATAAATTATACAGTCTTATTTACATTACTATTCAAAAATTCAAGGGTCTAGTTATATACATGAAGTATTTTATCATTAATTATTTTAAATGCTTTTCTCCCTTACCATATGTACTTTACCAAGATAAAAAGAAAATCTCTCTGAGTATTTTGTGTTCATGTTCATTAACATTCCTGTGGAATAATAAACCTCAAAACGATTCATGTATGAATCAGTGAGGCATGGCTAATTACAGTTTTCAACTACACAGCCAGTAACATTCACCGTGAAGCTCGGTGTCTGTTAAATACATCTCTCTGAATTTTTGTTGGGGGAGAGCTGTAGGAAATAGGGACGTTGCAAATTGCAATTTAAAATGTCTAAATATTTTAGGAGCTTCTACACTATAAATGTCTTTCAGGCAAGTATCTGTCACAAGCATGACATCCTGTTATCAAAACAGATAAAACAACCCACAGATATGCCTTAAAACAAAACAAAACAAAAACCACCACAAGTCCTGAAAATGGACCCATGTTCTATAAGGAAACAGAAGGAACTTCTTGGAACATTAGGAATTATGATTTACCACAATTAAAAAAACTCCATTTTATAATGAATTTTAGAAATAATTTTCCTATCCCTTATATGATCATTTTGATACTATGACTCTCGTTAGTCCACAGACTGAAGAGACAAAAATCTGAAAAGCATACAAAGGACACAGTGAAATTGAATGTAATGACCAAAATTATCAAACTTAGAAGTGATTTTGTAATACACATTCAAAATCTATTATATATTTTTTTCTGTTTAAAATATTTTCCAATTATACCATCATATTATTGAATACCCAAAGGCTATATGAGTAAAAACATTACTATTGACGTTTAACTTTATTTTTAAATTTAAGATAGTTGTACTACAATTACATAAATGATACATGGTAAAAAAAAAAGATCAATTCAATATGATATAAAATAGAATAAAAGATATTCCTGCCACCGAGCCCCAGTCTCACTCCTCCAACCATGTTCACAATCACTTGTGATGCTCCCAGAAGTTTTCTATACACGTGCAAGTGCAGCTTCACAATCCCTTACCTGCAATTCCCAGATCCAAAAGCTCTGAAAACCAAAAGTTTGACCTGATATGGGGCTGTTTCTAGTGTTTGTTTAGCATATTTATATTTAGACATTTTTTGCAGAAATATTAATATGTTTGCTAAATTGATGCTGTCTGAAGACTGCTGTGGAGTCCTTTCTAAAAACCCCCAAATTATTAATTTCCAAAACACATCTCTCCTCAAAGTGTTGGATGAGTGATTGTAGACCCTGATAGGTAAGTATGTGTGTATGTAACAGGCAACCTTCCTTTATGTTTCCACAAATGGGTCACAGTATCTATATGGTCTGGCAACTACATTTAAGGAATAGTTACACATTTTTCCTGAAGACCTTACCATGCCTACCATGATCTACTTGCTCTGGCCTCTGGTTACCGTTGACTCCATCTCCCATTCAATCCTCTCCAGCCAAAGGGGCCTCCTTGCTATTCTTCCACCAAACCATGCTTGTTCCTACCTAGAGGCTTTTGCACTTACTGTTCCTTCTGTCTAGATGGTTCTTCCCCAGATTTCCTCATGGCTGGCCCCTTGACTTCACTGAGATCTTTATCTTTGCTCAACTGACATCTCTTCAAAGAAGCTGACCACTCTACCTAAAAGAAGACCACATATCATTTTCTATCCCCTTATTCTGCTTTATTATTTTTTCATTACATTTATCAACACCAATGATAAATTCTAATTTTGTATATGAGTGCATGATCTGTCTTTATTAGAAGTGGGTTTCATGAGGGTAGGGTTTTTTAAATATGATTCATTTACTGCTGCATCCATAGAACCTAGAACAATGCCTGGCATATAGTAAGTACTCAATAAATATTTGTTGGATGAATTTTTCCTTTTGCCTCAAAATTAAACATTTTGTAGTTATAAGGCTCCCAATTGCTCTTGGAGTAAACTAAAAATTATGCCTACAAGGCCATCATGAGCTGATCTTGAGGCCTCTTCCAGTCTCACCACTGCCCTACTTCCTCTCTAGATTATAGAATGATGACTCTCTGGTGCTTGCTATGTGCCCTGTTGCCTTTGCCCAGAAACCCCAATCTCCTCCACATGGGTAGCAGACTCAACTCATTCTTTAAGACCCCATTTATAGGACATCACATTGAAGTGTAACAGCCTGTTTACTTATTCCTAGTCTCCCATTACAGTACAAGCTCCAGGGACTGCATCTTGTTCATTGGTAAATGCCAGCCTCTAGCACAGTGGCTGGCACGAAGTGACCCTCAATACATGACAAACTGTACTGAATTGAAGTTGCATACCATTCTGCACTGTCATCTAATAAAAAATACAGGTTTTAATTTTTAAGAAATGCTTTTAATGGGTTTTCTCCCCTAGAATGATGAAGATGCCTTTAAAGCTGCAATGAAACCAGAGCAATGTGCTGGCATGATTTCAAGGCATAATTTCTTGAAGCAGAGTGATGAAAAATCATAGTTTATCTCTAGGCCACCCTAGTGAGATCACAGCTTGGACACTGAGCTTAGTTTTATGCACCTTATGTTCTAGGTAACTGGAAGATGATTGCAAAAGATGGCAGTAAGAAGGATTACGTGTGATTATTTATGAGGCATAGTTAAAAGGAGACAGCATGCATATGTTCACTAACTATAGGGAATAGACTGATCTCTAAATATCTGATGAACAAATCTACCCAAGGAATGCATTTAAAATGGAACAATAAGGGGATGAATAAGACAAGAGAATAAAAAAGATAGGAAAATTTAGAGAATTTTCAGCATATCATGAGATGGCTCTTACTAGCATCCAGAATTCTCTAACAGCAGTGAAAAAGCTGAGGAATTTGGTTTGAGGAATTTGTGAAGGAGACTGCAGCATTTGCGTATAGCTGTTTCCCAACCTTTCTATGTTTTGTATTACCAAAACAATTCATAATTTTTCTTATTTCTAATACAATATATTTTTATTAGTTATGATATTTCCAATTAAATAAATCTTCCCCCAGATTCTTGTCTGAAAGACTGGATTATGACCTGTAACATACAGCTGAGATGAATTATGTAAAGGGTGGAACTATTTGACCTCTAAGACCCTTTCTAGTTTTGAAAGTCTGTTTCCATGGTAAAGATTTCCTTGCAAGTCCTATGTGATTGAATAAGATGTTGTTGGAGTGTATGGCTATAGCAGAAGAATAGTAAGTGACCACCAGGCTTTCTGGACATCAGGATGGTTCCAAGCTTTGTGATAATGAAAGGTTATTGGAGGAGGGTACGGTAGTTTGGAGCTATGTACCCCAGAAACACATGTTCTTAATCCATTCCTGTGGGTGTGACCCCATTGTAGGTAGGATCTTTTGATGATGTTGTTTTCATTAAGGTGTGGCCCAACTCAATCAGGATGGTTCTTAATCCTATTACTGGAAACTTTCATAAGCAGAATGAAATTCAGACAGAGAGAGAAAGCCATGAGTGGGCAGCCAGAAGCTGAGAGTCAATGGAACCCGGAAGAGAATGGAGAGGCCAGGAGAGGCCACCATGTGCACTGCCATGTGACAGAGGAGCCAAGGCCAAGGCCAAAGGATTGCTGGCAGCCAGTCTTTGGGAAGAAAGCATTGTCTTGATAATGCCTTGATTGGTCTTCTCCTAGCCTCAAAAGCATGAGCCATTAAATTCCTATTGCTTAAGCTACCCCAATGTATGGTATTTGCTTGAACAGCCAAGAAAATGAAAACAGGGGGTTACCTCCATCTCTCTCTCTCTCTCTGTGTGTGTGTGTGGCTTAGAAGAATGTTACGAATGGTGCAAGTACCTGGCCCTTCTATTACCTACCCTATTTGTTTCTGTGGCCGTTAACACATTCATTTATTGATCATATATTTATTAAGTGCCTACTATGCACTAGGGATGTTGATAAACACAACATGGACTAAGACAGAAACAAAGTTCTTGTCTTCATGGAGCTTACATTTTATTTGGAAGAGAAAAATGACAGAAAGACAAATTAATGGTGACTGTAGTTTCAAGTAGAGCTATTAGCTATGAAGAAGTGTTATAACTGCACAACCCACGTAGGTCTTTCACACAACTGTCTTTTAGGTCTACTACATAGTCTGTGTATTTAATGTTAATTGTTGAAAAAATCCGAAGTGCTTTACTTGTCTTTCCTAAACATGACAAAATGAACAATACCTTGTCTACCAATATTTCTTTAAATTCCCTTTTCTTGATCTCCTCTCCTGCTCCACTTCAGTTTCCCTGAAGCCCCTCCTTAGGTCTTTAGCAAGTTCATATTTCTCAGTGCAAATGCCACTTTTGTTGTTTTTGTTTGGCTTTTATGTCTTATTGAGGATTTAGTAAATACTATCTATATTATTTGCTCTTATGAAGGAAAACAGAGTGGTAGACTGCCTGCTTTTTTTCTTTTTCTTTTTGTATGTACCTGTTTCTTGTATGTATCTCATTCTGCTAATCTCAGTGACATAAGCTTGTGGTGAACCAAAGCCACTTGTGGTAAGATACTATGGGTGCCCTGCCAGTATTCTCAAGGCCTTTCTCATTTCAGTGCACACCAGCTTGACTTCCAATGCTAGCACCTGTATCTCTGGCTTTCTCTGGCCACCAAGGCAGCTCTGGATGCTCATGAATCAGGCCAGAAAAGCCATGGACTCAACTTCTGAAGGCAGTCCTCAATCACTGCCTGATGGGAATAGTATATAAATAACCCAGTTCTCTTGTCTCTTTGGTGAAATAACTTTGCCTAAGGCATGTGTTCCATAGTGTTTCCCAGAGTTCCCCAGGAGGCTTAAGCTTCAGTTTCCTTAACGGTAAGGTGCTTGATAGTACATATATTTTTTGGCTGTCTTCCCTTCATTCCTATTCTCCCACTAATATTTATTGCAATTACATCCCACATCTCATATAAATACTTGCCCTTGAATACTTCTCTCAGGATTTGCTTCTGGATGAATCTAAACTAAGGCACCATTCCAGGTAATTATTAATTCAGTCAAGTTGTAGATCAGATAGTTGTCTTCCCACTGATTTCCTTAGCACTTGGATGCCCTGGGTCCGAGGCAAGTGCATATGAAGGTCATAGCTGACCTTCAGCCTAGCAGTCAGCCTTATCCACAGCTGAAGTAATACCTAAAGTTGCATACCAGGCTGCCCGGCAATGGTGTAATTATCATTACATACCACTGTTAAGCTCATTAGTACATTCTACATTTACCTTTTGATGGCTAAATAGAAGATGTAATGATTATAAGGGAGAGTCTAATTGTTGAGCTTTCCAGTTTCATATTGTTCAGTGATTTCTTCCATGTTTAATATGGCTACTGACACATGTTGAAATCTCTCATCCCAATCAGCTTGAGAAAAACTGGACTGTTAAGCTGAGTCTGTGGTCATAAAAGCTAGAAAGAACTGCTATAGTATAGGAAACAATCCCAAATTTACAGGTGATTAAGCTGGGCTACCTGAACAGGAATTTTAATCCCTATGCACAAAATTAGTCTGTATCACATATTGATCACACTCCTGCTGTTTTATCTGTAATTGTTTTCAATTTCACCTTGTTCAAAATTCTCTAACATTTTATGTGGCCATGTGTTTGTGTGATGACCTGTAAACTGACCATAATCCAGTGTGACATTCTGAGACTCAAGCTGCCAAGGACATCAGTCTTTCACACCAGGACACTTTGTAGGACACCTTGCTACTCTCTGTGGGATTCAAACATCAGAAAGCATAAGAGATCTAAGACTTGGTGTAATCAGCTGCATGTAATGAACCAGGTCAGAGAAAAAGTGAGAGAGGGGGAAAAAAAAAGGAAAGTAGGGACAGATCTCAGTATTTGTTCAAGTGTAATTGCTCTTTGTTTTTCTCTTTTAAAATGTAAAAGAGGACTGGGCAAACATCTCTTCTTCCTTGGACTCAGGATTGGGAGGGAAGAAAAGAAGAGAAGGGAAGGGGGCAACTTGAAGAGGAGCTGCAGCTTTGAGAAACAGCATGGTGTATTAGCAAGTTTGAAGTCCAGGATTCTGGTCCCTTCTTACCGTATGAGCATGTGCAAGACATTGAACTTTCTTCAATTTGCTATTGCATTTATTGCAAACTTTATTACTCCAGTAGACCAAGAGCATCTTGAGATTAGGAATTTGATCTGATTCAATGGTTTCTTCAGCACCACACTGCACACTGCATCTGGCACAGAATCTATTGAGGAATGATCTTGAATTAAAAAAAAAAAAAAAAAAAGGTAGGCGCTCTGGAGGCCTTTGGTGGCTAGAGAAGGATTTAATGATCTGTATTAGAGCAAGGGAGAATAGCGGGTGTGTGGTGGTTTGGAACAGAACGTACTTCAGAAAATGATGTAAATGGTTGTAAAGCCATTGTAAGTAGGGCCTTCCACCGCCCCCCGCCCCCGCCCCAGATGGCTCTCTTGTCTGTTTGCTTGTTGTTTGTGCTCATTGTTTGCGCTCATTGTCTGCTCATTGTCTGTTTTGTTTTTTCTTTAGAAGGAACCAAACCTGGGACCTCCCATGTTGGAGGTGGCGCTCAACTGCTTGAGCCACAGCCACTCTTCGCTTGTTTGGTTTTTTTTTTGCTCATTGTCTGCTTGCTGTTTGTTTGTTGTCTTTCTTGTTTTTGCTCGTTGTCTGCTCAGTGTTTTTTTATTTTTTATTTTGTTGTTCTATTTCTGCTCATTTGTTTGTC
>JAQZBX010061241.1:0-17144 GCA_029593785.1 Cabassous unicinctus
ATGGTATATCTTTCTCCACTCACTTTTCACCTATTTGTGTCTTTCTATTTAAAGTGTATTTCATGTAAGTAACATATAATTGAGTCTTTCTATTTTATTCCAATCTGATAAACTCTGACTTTTAATTATGGTGTTTAGTCCATTTACACCAATGTGATTATTGGTTTGTTTATAAGTAAGTCACTCACCGTGCTCTTTGTTTTCTACTTTTCCCATCTGTTCTTTATTCCCTTTTTCCTCTTTTTCTGCCCTCTCTTAGATTGACTATTTTGTTGGCTTATGAGTTATAACTGTTTTCTTATTTTGTGTGGTAGCTTTAAGATTTATACTATACATCTTTAATTTATCACCATTTACTTTCAAGTGATATTTTACTACTTCACATATAATATGAGAACCTTCTAATACTATGCTTCTATTTTTCTTTCCCGGCCTTTATGCTATTGTGTCATACATTTTACTTAAACATATGTTATAAACTCCACAGCTGTTCCAAGTTACATAGTTTTAGAGCCCAGATTGTCTGATTCCATTCTCTCAATTTACATTGCTAAACTGCTTCCACAAAACAATACAAAACACAAACAAACAAAAACCTTCGACTCGAATTTGGGCATTGACAAGCCTCAGCCAAGAAAGGTTACGCTGGTGAAGTGGAAGGCTGAATCCTGGTTAAAATGTAGCACAACTGTGCTTTGGTATGCATTCTCGGTAATTTTAACAACCTGTGTGCATTTAGGCCTCAAACAATTTTAAAATAGCTGCAGTGTGGGATAAAACTGATAAATTTACAGAGTAATGTTACTATGTTTTTGTTTTTTTTTTATGTAGAAAGTAAAATGCATAATGTAACACACAGCCCTGTGTTCTACAATTAATAATGATCGCTTGCCCATCTGGTGCTTACAGTATGTTAGGTCCCACACTCTAAGTGCTGTATATTAATTTATTTAATCTTACCTCATTGTAAAGTAGCCCATTTAGAACAGGGCAGTGAGGATTGCTAAATATGGCAGTTCAGAAAATGTTTAACTTGAAAGTGTAATCAATTTTGAGAACGGTATGCATCCTGTTCTATTGCTTTGCTATATTTGTTAGATCAGAATTTACCAAGAAGGATTCAGTTTCCATCCCAGGTGAATACTAAATTTCTTTCTCTCCTTAAAAAGAAAAACACTTGGGGTTTTATCATTTCAACAAGTTCTCAATCTTATTGTTTCAACTAGTCCCAATAAATTTTAGTTGTTACCGTTCATATCAGTTTTATGATATGGCATCAGACTTTCAAATAAATGCTGACAGAAGCGGGGTTGGAATCTGTGGCATAATACATGGCTTGAATAATCTACACCCCCTAAGAGATGCATAAATCATGCATTTTTTTGTAGCAAGGTAGAAGGAGTTCCCATGTGCGCCAGCCAAGGAAATCTGAGCACATCTGTGCAATGTCAGAACCAGCTTCAGAAGGAAAAGACCATCTGAGATGGGGCCCCATGGATCTGAAGGAGGGTGGTAGCATATCACGCCAAAGGGCCAGATGGGATCAGAGAGTGGAGCCGCCTGGCCATCCACCCCGCAAGGGTGCTGGGCCCTCCCTACAGACCTGGCAACTCTTCTCCTTACATCAGATGCAATAAGCCGCCTTCACGCTCCCAGACAACATCTTATGGAGGGGAAGGGGGAAGAAGAAAGAAGGTGAAATCCAAAAAGACTAAAAATAAAGAGTCATCCAAAAGAGACCATATGGGCCAGCTCATATGGGGAGTGAAAAATTGAACAAACACTCAATATAAATAAACTGTTATTAAGTGGTAAAGGAGCGTGATGTATGTGACCTACACCCAAATGCTTAGAAAATAGATGAGAGAATGGTATGACAAATGTGGCAAAAATGTTAAATTTGGTAAATCTGGAGTTCTCTTTGTTATTTTTGTATTACTTTTGCAACTTTCCTGCAAGTTTGAAATTATTTCAAAATAAAAAGTTTCAAAAATTAGTAAAATATATAGTTTGATAGACAGTGAATACACGCTAAGGAGGAAAATATAGCAGAAGAGGAAGATAAGGTGTCAGTGAAGGCCCCACTGAGAAGGTGACATTTGATAGAACCAGAAGGCGCATGCCAGGCAGCCTCTTAGGAGAGCAGTTCAGGCAGTGATGGGAATATGCCTGTTTGAGGAACACTCAGTAAGCCAGGGTGGGAAGTGGCAGACAGAGTTGTAGGATAGGAGGCCCAGGTAACCTGGTACCTGTAAGCCACTGAAGGAATATTCACCTTTCCTACAGAGGGGGACGATAGCAGGGAAAGTTCGACAGAGGAAAGGAAAAGTTGAGCCTTTGGTTTTAAATGGATCATCCCAACTGCCACGTTGAGAATAATAGGCTGTTAACAGGATAAAGATGGGAGCAGCTGGGGGGCTATTGCTGGAAGAAGATGGAGGCTGAGACCATGCTGGAGGTCATAAGGATTTGTTTGTTTAGGTGTATGTTCTGAAGACAGAGCCGACATATTTGCTGATGGATTTGATGTGGCGCGTGAAAGTGAGATGTCAAGTATGACTTCAAGGTCTGCGGCCTGAGCAATATTTACTGAGATGGGAAAAACTGTGGAAGGAGTATACTGTGTGTGTGTGTGTGTGTGTGTGTGGGTGGAGATCAGGAGTTATTTTTGGACATTTTAAAGTATGAAATACTCTCATAAACTTGAGTGGAAATGTTGAGTATGTAGTTGGACATATGGCATTGGAACTCCAAAAGACATTCACTTGGGAGTGTCAGCATATAGCTGTCATTTCAAGACAAGCTACAAAATGATCATGAAGGCAATGAGACATTCCAACATTTAGACAGTAAGATATAATTTAATGTATAGAGCATAAATGTTGATAAAAGGGGTTATTTCAAAATGCATCAATTAGGATTTCCTGTGGCTGTGAGTAACAAAACCCAACAACAGTGGCTTCAACAAAAATAGTTTATTTTAATAGTATAAACAATCTATCAACAGGCAGGACAGAGCTGCATCAGGGCTTCATGCAGTCAGCAATCTCCAAGCCTCCTTTTTCCTTGGTTCTGCCATCATCACACTTCCTTGTGATCTTAAAATAACTGCTTTACCTCCAGCTTCACTCCTGCATTCCAGAAAGGAAGATGGAAAAGAAAATGCCAAGAAAGAGTGGTGCCAATATCTGAAGTTATACATGTGACCACTGCTATATACAAGGGAAACCAAGAAATACACATTTTTTTTGCTAAGCTTATTGCTACTCCAATCAAAATTAGGGCATTACTGCTAAGGTATAAGGGGAGAGTATATAGGAGGTAGGCCGCTATCAGTGTTTACAACACATGTGCTGAAATGAATTGTAGTCTAACTAGATGAAACTATTTTAAACTTAAATGTACCTAACAACTCCACCAAGAAATATAAAAAGCAAAACCTGACATGATTATAGGGACAAGTTTAGAAAATCACAATCACAGTGGGTGTTTGTAAATAAGTTTTTCAGACACTGATAAACCAAACAAGCAAAAAATAAGTAAGGACAAGAAGATATTATTTCAATACTAAGGGACAACAATAGGGGTTATAAGGGGGTATGGGATTTTTCCTTTTGGAGTAATGAAAACAAACATTCTAAAATTGACTGAGGTGATGAAAATGAGAGCCACTGAGAGTACACTTTGAATGGATTGTACAAAGCATGGAACTGTAAACACTGGGAATCCAGTGGTTGATGAATGGACTGTTGTTAACAGGACAAATATGAGAACTTTCTCTCATGAATGATAATAAATATATAATATTAATACAGGGTATTAATAATTGGTGGGTTGGGGGAAAATGCACCAAATTTAAGACATGGGCTATAGTTAGTAGTAATATTTTGACGATGCTCTTTCATAGTTTGTAACAAATGTTTTCAACAATGCAAGGTGTTGGTGGTGATGTATGGGAGCCCTGTATGATGAGAGGCATGTTTATTTTGTAAGTTCACAAATTTTACTATACACTTATTGTTTAAGTATGTTCATGTATGAATGATATACTTCAATAAAACTTTATTAAAAAATAAGTAAGGATAGAAAAGATTTAAGTCCACGCTACTCAGAGTTTGGTCTGTGTATCAGTCTGCTACAAGGTTAAGAACTTATGCCAGTATGTAAATCAATTATGCCACTAAGCACACTGTTTAGATCAGATGACAATTTTTCATATCAAGACTTTCGTGATGAAGGAAGCTATGTGTTGATTTATGTTCTGTTACAAGCTCTGTATCTTATCACAGACCTGATAAAGGGTTCACAGACCAGTTTCTTTGAACAACACTGAATTTAGTCTTCTGTACCCTTACTTAAAGGTTGCTTCTTTGACCAGTTACTTTGTGTAATATTGGTTTATTTTATTTTATTTTATTTTAAGATTTATTTAATTTATTTATTTCTCCCCACCCCCTCATTGTTTGTATTTGCTGTATCTATTTATTGTGTGCTGGTCTTCTTTTTTTAGGAGGCACTGGCAACCGAACCTGGGACCTCCTATGTGGGAGGGAGACACCTAATTGCTTGAGCCATCTCCACTCCCTGTTTTGTTGTGTCTCTCATTATGTTTTTCCTCTGTGTGTCTCTTGTTGTGTCATCTTGTTGTGTCGGCTCACCATGCCAGCCTGTAGCATCAGCTTGCTGTTTTGCTTGTTTTCTTTAGGAGGCACTGGGAATCAAACCTGGACCTTATATATGGTAGGTGGGAACTCAATCACTTGAGCCACATCTGCTTCCCTAATATTGGTTTAAATAACATGGTTTGCAAGCTTGATCCAAACAACAGATAATATTTTTTCTGAGAGTTACTATGTACCAAGTACTCAACTAATCCTACAAAACCCCAAGGGCATATGAAGAGAGGAGATAGGTTTGAACCTAGGCCATCTTAGCTGAGAGGCTATTGCTTTGAAGCACTCCCCTGTTGGGAACACTCCTTGGCTGGGAGATGCTTAGGGCATGAACAAATATTGCTTTCTGACTAGTTACTGTTTTAGTCTGCTAGGCTGCTTAAATGAAATATACCAGAAATGGGTTGGCTTTTACAATGGGGATTTTTAGTTTTCAGGCTTACAGTTCTGAGGCTGTGAAAATATCCAAATCAAGTCATCATCAGGTGATGCTTTCTCCCCAAAGACCAGCTGCCAGTGATCCTGGACTCCTCTGTCACATGACAAGGCACATGGCAGTATGTGCTGGTCTCACTGCTTCAACTTCTGGCTTCAATGTCTTTCTCTCTGTCTCTCCGTAGTCATCTCACTTATAAAGGACACCAGTAAAAGGATTAAGACCCACCCTGGGCCGGGTCTTAACAGAAGTCACCTAATCAGAAGGTTCACACCACAAGAATGGATTAACTGGGGTCCATCTGCCTTCAAACTGTCACAGTATGCAACTCCTCCATAGCTGAAAGAAGCTCCTGGCAAGGCCACTGTCATGCTCAGAACTGGTCCCATATTCATACACAGAGTTGGAAGTCACCTACCCCTCCCTCTGGTGCTATAAAAAGGAGAAAGTAGAGTAGACCCAGTTGCATGTGGTCAGAGCCTGGCTCTTCATGGGGTGATGAGACCAGAGACTGCCTTCCTTATTCTGCTGCTGACCTTCTGATGTGTCAGGAAAAAAGTCCAGGTTGAAGACATAAATTTAGGAATTTTCTGGCATATAGAGGGCAGCTGAAGCCATGAGCTCAGAAGAGATTGCTCCCGGGAGAGTGTGGAATGAAAAAGAAAGATGCTCCAGTATCAAGCCCAGCACAGTTGCCAAGTGGAAGAGGCCGAGTATCAAAGAAGCACAAGAAAGGACGCCTACAGAAATAGGAGAAAAGCCAGGAGTGCCTGATGTCATTAAAGCCAAGGGAAAATGTTTTGATGAGGTGAGGTGGTCAAAGCAAAGCTGCAGAGAGGCTAAGAAAAGAACAAAAATGTCCTTTGGGTTTAGCAGTCTGGGGGTCCTGGCTGACCTTGGCTGAGCTGTTTGGAGGGGGGGTGGGGCACATGAAGCCAGACTGGCAAACAGTGTGGAGTGAGTGGGAAGGGAGGAAATGATGACATTTTTGTTTGAGAAGTTTGGCTCCTCATCTTGTTTTGTACTTGGATGTTTGTAGAGCTCGCTGCTAATAGAGTGAAAGGGAACAAATCAGTTAAGTAGTTTCCAAACTAAAACTGCAAATGAACAAATGAAAACCCCACTGTACTCATTTGCAAAAATTCCCCATGAGAGCACCGTGGGCAGAGGTCTTGAACCACAGCCATCTACTTTCCCCGTCTAGGCAGGAGTATTTGGAATGTTCAAGCACTCCACATTCTTGTTGATTGTTTCGTCTGATCTCTCATTTACTGAGATTCAAAAAGCACCACTCATAAAAGAAAAAAAATGAATAAACTGGGCTTCATCAGAATGAAAAGCTGCTGCTAATCAGAACACATTGTAAATAAATAAATAAATAAATGGAAAGACGAGCCAGAGACGGGGAGAAAATATTATCTCTACCTCTATATCCATCTGTATCTAAACTGGTATGAAAAGTGTGCATATCCAGAACATAGAAAGGACTCTTATAACTCAAAAACAAGAAGATTTACAGCCCAATAAAAATTGAGCAGAACATCTGAACGGTCGGTTTACAAAAGAAGGCACGTGAATGGCCAACAAGCAGAAGAAAAGATATATGCCATCATTATTCACCAGGAAAATGCAAGTTCAAACCACACACTGTAGCCACCTCATCCTTAGGCTGTCTCAGACACCCCAGGCTCCCTCTGGCCTTGGAGCCTTCCCACTGGCTATTCACTCTGCCTGCAATGTCCTTCCCTAGATGTCTGCACAGCTCCACTCTCATGTTCTTCAAGGGGTGCCTGGCTTCCTCCTGTCTCTCTGGCTTACACAGCCCATGCTCATTTTCTCTCCCCCTTGCTTGCTGCTGGCCATGAGGACAGCCATGGCATCTTCCAGAGAGGTGGTGTGGAGGTGGCTTCCAGTAATTCCTGTCCCCTGGCATACGTGCTCCTGTGTAGCGCCCACCCACGATGAGCAGGATATCTGGAGGTGACGGCATGTGACTTCCTAGGCTAGGCCATGGCAGTGTTAGCTTTGACCTGAGCCCTGTGATCCTGGAAAACAGTGACGGTTAAGCAATCCCCCCACGCACTGAATTCTGGAAACCCCTAACTGCACAGAACCCCCTTCCCCATACCATTTAGATGAGACTCACAGATGTTCTCTTGATGACCTATGCAAGGCCAGACGCAGGCCCCCCAAATTCCCATTCTTGGCTTCAGAAATGATTAGCTGAACTGCTTGCCCCCCGTGTTCAGTGGGAACAAAATGCTTGCTAACCAAACTTCCATTAAAGTTCTCCCTTCCTCAGGCTCCTGAACTCTAAAGGCGCATCCCAGAAAACGGGCTGCTTCAGCGTAAAATATTCTCAGATCTATTATCTGATCACGCCAACCTTTCATCCTACTTCCCCATGCTCCGTTCTTTCCTCTCTATAACAGAAAAACCCTTGAGATGCTTGCAGATCTGTGGCCAGAGTGGTTTTCCCTATTGCAATATCCCTTCCTGCTACCGCACTATCTTGTTGAATGAAGTCTCTCCTTAACATAAGTCTGCATTTGCTTCTTCTCAGGCAGTCATAAAAGGCATGAGGGCTCCTACCTGGCCCTTTTTCGCATCACTCACTCTTGGGAAGCCAGTTGCCGTGTTGTGAGGGCACTCCAGGAGAGGTACATCGCATGGGGCTCCTGCCCACAACCAGTCAAATTGCTAAGCCTGTGCGTGAGCTATGGTGAGGGGTTTTCAGCCCTAGTCCAGCCTTCAGATGGTAGAAGCCCCTGGCTGATATCTGGCTGCAACCAAGCCACAACTTCCCAGCTAAGGCCTTCCTGAATTCTATGTGTGATAATAAATGCTTATTGTTTTACGCTGTTAAGTTTTGGGGTGACCTGTTATGCAGCAATAGAGACCCAACTGTAGTCCCAGTGTGGCCTTGGATCTAAGCCACATGCTGCTAACTAATGGAAAGCTCACAGTTTGACCCTTCCTATTTTACTTATTGCATTTACCTTTCAGGTACGAACAGAAAGGTAAGGGCTGGCAACTTTGGGGAAAGGGAATTGCTGAAAGGTAATTTTTAAAAAGCTTTAAGGATTCAAGTGCAATATAACCTACAATTCAGATTCCTACGCAAGACTGTTTGTTGTGGCATGTATGTATAATGGAATATTATTCAGCCATAGAAAGGAATGAAGTCCTGATACATGCTACAATATGGATGAACCTTGAAAATATTATGCTAAGTGGGAGAAGCCCGAGACCAAAAATTGTATGATTCTACTTATATGAACTATCTAGAATAAGCAAATTCATAAAGACAGAAGGTAGATCAAAGGTTACCAGAGGCTGGGAGGGAGCTGTGGTGGTTTGGAGCTCTATGTTCCCCAGAAAAACATGTTCTTAAACTTAATCCTTTCCTGTGGGTGTGGACCCATTGTAAGTAGGACCTTTTGATGAGGCTACTTCAGTTAAGGTGTGACCCACCTCAATCAGGATGGGTCTTAATCCTAGTACTAGAGTCCTTTATAAGAGAATGAAATTCAGATAGAGAGAGAGAAAGCCACAGGGAACAAGAAGCTGAAATCAATGAAACCCAGAGGAGACCGGCAGATGCCACCATGTGCATTGCCATGTGACAGGGGCGCTGAGGACCGAAGATTGCCGGCAGCCAGTCCCAGAATGCCAGTCTTTGGGGAAGAAAGCCTCACTTTGATGATGCCCTGAGTTGGACATTTTCCTGGCCTCAAAACAGTGAGCTAATAAATTTCCATTGTTTAACCTGCCCCATTTCATGGTATTTGCTGGAGCAGTCCAGGAAACTAAAACAGTGTTTGGGGCGATGAAAACGTTTTGGTAATGGGTGGTGGTGATGGTAGCAAAGCATTGTAAACATAATTAACGTCACTGAATTGTACATTTAAAAATGGCCCAAATGGCAAACTTTATGTTATGTATATGCTGCACAATAAAATTAAAAAATGTGTGTCTATATATATGTATATGTATGTGAATATATATTGTGGTTTGAACTCTTGGATCAGGTTTGTGGGAACCCAGTCATGTTACAAACACACACAGGTGAGGGGCCGAGGCATGATTAGGTCATTTTCCCGAGGGAAAATGTAAATGGTCACTTAAGTCAATACGTGGCAAAGTTTCGAACGAATAGTTCTGGAACCATCATCTTAAACAGCGAAAAGGAACAGATGCTGAGGTCGTGGTATCTGAAGTACACAACCACCCTTTTTCAGAGTTGGGTTTATAGGACCCTCCCTCGAGCCCTGGTCTTGATTTCATTAGATCCATGATGGAATGGAAGGGTCTGGAAAAAAGTGTTTCAAGACCAACTCTAAAAACCTTATTTACGTTAATGCAACTTTGAGGTCCGCCAGGGGAAAGTAAAAGGAAGAAAAAACTAAACAACCAGCAGAGCAAGCCAGCACAGCCCCACACCACAGAGTTTGACAATAGTTACCACCTCCACCCAGCAGGGCTCCTGGGATCTTCTCCCCTTCTCCCGCTGGATTCCTGGGGGCCCATGGCTCACCCTAGTCACAGGTCCTCTTACCTGAATTAGGAATGAAAACTGTGTGAGATGTTTCCCTCAAACAAACTCAGCAGAGGCAGTACTAGGCCCAATCCATTTTGGCAGGGGTAGTGGGACAGGCTGCCTCAGCCATTTCCTTAGCACACCACAGCAAATGATTTATTTCTCCACGGGTCTGAGGCCCGCTGAGGGGCAATTCCAGGGAGACAACCTCGGGGGTCTCCAGGTCCAGCATGCAAGGCCAGGGCTGCTCCCAAATTCCCCGGAGCTAGCAGGGAATGAATGGTCCTTGAAAAGGCAAAACAAACTGCTAACCAGTTTAGAAATAAATCTCCTAAAACAAACAACTGAAATGCCGGAAAATCCAAATCCAAACCCTTTCCTCCAAGAGAGGAAAAACAAAGAAAAAGCCTAAGCTGCAAACAGGAGGGTTAGGACCTCAAATTCCAGTCCTTCCCATGTGTTAAGCAAAACCAAGAATAAGCACGAAAATATGCTATTGGAATTGCGTTCAAAATGTTTTTTACAAGTGAAGCAAATTACTTCTTCATGTTCCGGGGCTCTGCAGAGAACAAATAGTGTTCTGACTTTAATGGGTAAAATTACACAATTTGCTTTTAACAGTCAACCGAAAGCCGCTGTGGCTTCAGATAGCATCGCGCTCCCGACGGTTCCCAGCACGCAGCTCCACTCCGCAGCAGTTTGTGAGCATTTTGGAGGGACGCGTTTTTTTCCCCACCGGGCGCATCGCGGCTAGAAGGGTTCGGAAGGTCGCCAGGAGTGACTCAGCCCGTGTCTTTTCTTGAACATTTCGATCTTCCAAGCCCTCGCTTCTCCTCTTCCTCCCAGGCTACTGTTTTCTGGAAAAAGTAGCCAGGAGTGACTCAGCCCGTGTCTTTTCTTGAACATTTCGATCTTCCAAGCCCTCGCTTCTCCTCTTCCTCCCAGGCTACTGTTTTCTGGAACTAGGTGGCTCTCTGATTTAGCGGGTTGGAGGCTGGCGGGGCGCAAACGACGCCCAGAGTTTCAGATTTGTGACCAAGTTCCCCGGTGTCCCGCCCCTTAAAGGTTTGTGGCAACTACCGGGGACGCCTCTGCGGACGCCCCCAAGGCGCCATCTCTGAGTCTGTGTCCCGAGGCTTAGGTCCGAGGGAGGCGCGGTACGTACGTCTGACGAGCCGGCGTTGGTCCCCTGATCCCGGCTTCCCACCGAATCCCCGGGGACCGCTCGGAGCCCGTGCCCCGCCCCGCCGCCAAGCGCGTGTGTCCGGCAGGGGGCGCCCGCGCCGAACTTGCTCTGCCCAGTCTGGGAGGGCGAGCCGGGGACCCTGCCTCCTGCGCGCCCGTGGTCCGCCCTCCGCCTTCGTCCTGGCGATCGGCGGGACGCCCCAGCCCGCGCCCCGGAGGATCTCCAGCCAACTCGCGTCGCGGCCAGAGCGGAGCGGCACATTCGGCCCGGGAGATCGGGAGGAGAACAAGTTTCTCGAAAGGAACCAACTCGAGAAGAGCCCGGGAGAAAGGGGAGCGGACGCTCAGAAGAAAGGGGTGGTGGCGCACGGGCCCCGCGCGCCGCTGCAGTCTCCCAGACCCGGCCCGAAGCCCGAGCTCGGCGGGCGGAGGGCTGCCCGGCCCCCCACGGCCCGCGGCATGGCCCGGGGCTGGGGGCAGCCGTGGCGGGCGCCTCTGTGCGCCCCCGCCGTCTGGGCGGCCGTTGCGCTCCTGCTCTGCGTGTCCCCGACCTCAGGTAGGAACCGCCGCCCCCCTCGCAGTCTCGGCTGCTAGCGTCTCCCGAGGGCAGGCGCTGGGCATGCGGCGCCCGCGCGTCCCTTTCTTCGTGCCCTGCCCATTCGCGGTACCAGCGTTCGATCTCCCGAGCAGCGGGCAGATGGCCCCGCGCGGAGGGCAGAACCGGGGCCGGGGCGCGGGCCCCTGCGGAGAGCCTGGCGCCAGCCTCCGGCCCGGCTCCCCGGCCCACGCCCCCGGCCGGGACTGGTTCTAATAAGACGCGCTCTGGGGACTGTTAAGTGTTTCCAGAGGCCGGAGGCAGGCAGGGGCGGGCTGGGGAGGGCGGCGGCGGCAGGCGCCGGCGCCCGAGGGGAGCCCCTCTCTCGGGGTTTCCGAGGATCGTGAGTGTGTGTATTCATGTTTGTATGGGCGTGCGCGTGCGCACCGTGCCAGCACCCGGGGGGCTTCCCTCCTAGCTCTGGGACAGCAAATGTGGTTCTGAGTCTTGACTCAGGGCCTTTCTCCCCGAGGTGGCCCTTCCAGGGTTTGAGGCTCCGGTGGGTCTCAGCTGCCCCGGTGCAGTCGCTTCTCTAGGAGGCGAGACTGTGGGCGCCGCGGTCGGGCAACGTCCCCAAGGCTGCGAGGACATAGTGCACTCCGGGATGGGTAGTGGGAGCACCCGGCCGCTTCTGGGCCCCTGCGCCCCGCGCCTCACCATGGCAGCCGGGGGCGAGCCAACTGCTGTCTTGGAAGGGGTTTTTGCTTCCCCTCTGTTAGCCCCTAATCAATCCTCCCACTCTGTGCCAGAAGGGGCTCGGGTCGTGGGTCCCCTGGGCGCGCCCATCGCGGCAGTCTTCGGGACGCACTCAGGAGGTGGCGCGCGGCTGTAGGGGCGGAGCCTGACTCCCCGGGTGGTATTTTCCGCGAGGGACACACTTTCGCCCTGCGGGGCCCTGCGCGGTCTAGGGGGGAGTGGGTTCTGGGCTCTCGATCGGTTCCTGTTGCACTCAGGCCCAGGGCGCGCGAGACCTCTGAAGAGGCGCGGAGGAACTGCCTGGCGGGTCCGAGGGGGCGGTGGGCGGATTGGCTTTGAGGCCGGGAGGAGGCGGCAGTCCTGCATCCGGTGGATAACCCCCCGCACCCTGCCGGCGTGGGGGGAGGGCGAGCAGTCTCCCTTAGCCGGGGGAGTTTGGAGCCAGAAGAGATTTGCTTTAAATAACACAGAAATGCAAGATACCCTGTTTACTGTAATGACCTAGATGCACGTAAATGGGTTTCGAGCGTGATCTCCCGCCGGCATTCCTGCAGGCAGGTGAGAATGAGGCGCCAGCTGCAGGTAGCGGGATGCGGCTCCAGGTCTTTCCTAGCCCTGCTGCGAGCCATGCGCGGTCAGTATCCGGTCTTCCCGCGGGTCTAACCATCCCAATTTAGCCCGTCCAGAGGCAGAGAATCTGAAAAGACTTTCCTGGAGAGCGTTTTGGCTTAAGCAGATGCTGATGAAGTCAGTTTGGGAAGTGGGTTTGCAGAGGTACCGCTGCGGACTAAAGCACAAAGCCGCTTAGGGTACTCGAGAAAATGGTGAATAAACTAGTAAATACTTGCTAAGCCCATTTGCAGGATTTCCAGCACTCACGAAGTCTCTGTAGATTGCTGCTCCTCGTCGAACCTCCCCCCTCCACCCCAAGAATCCCTCTCGCGATTTAGAGTCTGGAGGTCCATTTGCTGGGGGTGGGGAGGGTGGGGAGGAGGCTCCTTAAAGTCGTTGACTCGAAATGTATTTGCGAAGCATGTGCTGGCGGCCGCGCTGCGCTTCATTGACCTACAAAAACTCAGCCTTGAAAACCGGGTGCCTCGGGGCTTTGGTTGCACGGATTGGGGGCGTGGGGTTGCTATGGTGGACGGCTTGAGATGTGTGATAAGAGAAAGGTGGATAGGTTTGTTCCTTAAGGTTGTTAGGAGAACCGTGGAGCTGCCCCGGTTTCTGGCGGAGTCTTTTCAACATCGCCTCACTTGCGGTCGGAGTTTAGAAATCTCTGATGAACAGAGCAATCCAGTGTCATTTTCGTATTCGAACACTGTGCCAAGGTAATTTTTTTTTTCTTCTTGTGAAATAATGATACTCCGTAGAGGAGAAGCTGTTTTTAATTTTCCTCCCTCTGGAGGGGCTAGGTCAACCGAAAATCCAAAGAACTGATAATTGATGAATATCGAATAATGTATATGAATAAAATTATATACCACATTAAATTTGGGTGTTTAGCATCTTTTCTGCTGTAAAGAGGAATCCGTGTAATTTGAGTGTATTTTATACACAAAACAAAAGATTATTCTAAAGGAATTCAAGTGTACCCTAAGTAGACCTGTACTTGATAGGGAACTGTGTACCCCTCCAGAGGTAGGGAGAGAGTGATGGAATTTGCGGGTCCTGCCTCCCCCCATTTTGTCAATGCGTTGTTTACTTCTGGCCCCCAGCCTTGGGAAGATGTCATAATAAATAATGATAGTGATCCTTCTAGAAGAAAATAAATGAAAACATCTCGAATAAAAAGCCTCTGTGGAAAGTTTTTATGTACATAATAAAGCAACATGTTTTCCTTATTATGGCTGTGTACCAAACAAAGAACTATCTACACATTTGAAAATTTTCAGTATTTAATAACTACGTCATGTTTAACCCTTGCGTATCTTAACAATATTGGTCCTGTTTGACATTCGAAGTAAACCATTCTACTTAAGTTTTTATTAAAAACCACGATGGGTGACTCTGAGGCTGAATTTTTGGTTAGAAAAGCAAGTGATAGAGAACTGACAAGAACTCTGCTTAATTTTCTGCTTGAAAAAAAATACAACATGATTTAGAAACTTGGATTTAGCAAGGTTAGTTTTTGGTGACAGCGATTCTCCAGATTTATAAGGCAATGTGAAATGTCATTTCTATTTCTATTGTTATACATTCTATTATTTATTCAAAGTACAGTTGTAATTGGTGTTCGTATGTGAATATCTGTATTCTGGTGTGTTGTGCAGTGAATTACTTGTTGCCCAGTGAAAGTTTAGCCTTGTTTTAACCTCAGATACATGGTAAGCCTGGCAGATCTGGATTTTATCCCGTTCTTCCTTTGGAATCTCTTTTTCTCAAATCAATGGAATGGAAATGCAAGCGTGGGGGTGACAGCCAGGTTGACAGGTAGCAAAGATTAATCCCGTTTTGGAAAGGTTTCAGCTGGCGAACTGGCATTTCTTTAAAATGCATCCCCGGGAGGCCAGGATGTGGAAAGTTATCATTATCATTGTAATGGGAACTGGGTGTGAATGGCTTGGGCCCTGGCATCTGGAGAACCCTTGCTAGTGTGATTAAGACTGATTAAGTACAGGAAATTTGTGTAAACTTTGTATGCATTTCCCCCTGGAGAGCTCTAATTATATAATTCCAAGGTGTATTCAGGTTAAAGAAACTGGGCTTCAAGGTTTATATCCAGCTCCTTAAAAAGGTTTGCTGACACCAGAGGACTTTTTGTGTCTATCTGGTTCATTTCCAGTGACTCCTCCACGCCTTCCCACTCCTTCCCCTTCCCCCACAGGTCAGCCTCCTGTGGTTACCAGGCGGTTGGGAGCTGCCTAGCTTTTGGTTACTTTGCTGGGACCCCTGGTGCCTCCTCAAGGATAGCCCTTCCTCCTTGCACAGTTGTGAGACTCAGTTCCTGGTCAAGAAAGTTGTCATTAAAATGGCTCTTCTTTGGGGACCCTGCAGGGATCACCAGGTGGATCCCATGAATGCCAAGCTTTAAAGGCTTCAAAGAAAAGTAACCAGGGGCTTTGCTTTGCAAAGTAACCATTGCTGGTTGAATCTTTTTTTTTTTTTTTTTATTGGTCGTACTCCTATTGCATAGTTAACAGCAATTTCATGAAAGCGCTATTGGGCTAAAAAGGCTGGTTTTGAAAACATTGCTTCTCCGTGACCCTTTGGATTCTTTGGTTTTGCGTTGTTCGACAACTGTACCACTGGAACAGAAGCATCAGGAGTTCAGTGGGTAGTGGAGCTTTCTTTGTTCTGAAGTAAAAGATCTGAGCCACAAAAGTAGCTTCGGCCCATTACTTATGGCTGCAACTGGCTGGGAGTTTTATACCACCCTCCCTTTTCTAGTACATATTTATTTGGTTTTGTCAAGGAGCTTGCCAAGTTGGAAACAAGGACAGGACAGCTCTCCTTGCAAGTGCAGTTGCAATAAAATATGTCTGGTGGGGGGTGTAATCTGTTTAAAATCTTATTAACCGAGTGGCCCAGTAATTGTGGAACAATGTTGGGAATTTTCATAAAACTGTTCAAAACAAGAGAGTCGTGTCGGTGGGGTTTGCACTATCTCTGAAAGAACCGGGAAAAAAAAAAAAAGCCCACAGGAAGGAAATAATTAAAGGAAAATTTAGCCTAATTCTGCTAAGTTGCTTGTCTTCTAGAAAGCCTTAAATTCCAGTGGGAAGTGGTGTGTGGGTGTAGTTGTCTTTGGAATAAGCTTCACTAAGCACTCTGTCACATCTGAGATATTTTGGGGGGAGAGGAGAAGGGACTGTGGCGGCTTCTTCACCTTCTCCAGGTATGTGGGAGGATCCCCCCACAAATGTTCCAAGCCTAATGGTTTCCACACCCTGTCGCCCTCCTGGAGGGATAGTTAACACAAGATGCAGTTAAAGTACAGAAACATTTTGGCCTGAACTCCTGATTGTAGACTTGTTGAATACAATGGCTGCTAAGCACATTTAATTATTGAAATTTAAGTGAATTAAAATTAAGTGATAAAGGATAACAACCCCCCAGAAGCCCCTGGAGACACAGACACGCAGGGAAGTGAAATGGAAGATTGGCTTCCTCCACTGCACTGGCAACGTTTCCCGCATCCAGGAGCCCAGTGTTGGACTGTGCAGACCTAAAACATTTTCATCACGCGGAAAGTGCTCTGTTGCCGGCGCTGGTGGAGCCTTCTCCCATCTTCATCCAGGATGGGTGTGTGTGTCACTGTTGCTTCAGAAACCTATCGGCAAGTCCAGAGCCAGGAGGAGCTCCACCTGGTTTGCTTGGAGTTTTATTGATTGATTGTGGGAAACTTGAAGGCAAAAATGAACGGGATTTATCCTCATCTGTGGACTCAGACCATGGTCCTGACCTGAGTGGGGCTTACCAGAGGTGTGATGATGAAGTCACCTGAAACTTAGCTCTATGCGTTTGGATGTCCCACAGTATTGATTTGGGGCGGGGGGGGGGGGAAATGTTCGTTTTTAAGCATTTGCATGTTCTTCTTTAGCATGGGGCCAGCAAAGATGACGTGCCCACGTGTGCACACAGCGGGTGTGTTTGGGAAGGGCGGCTCCCTGGTTTCTCCTTCCTGTAGCTCCAGTGCTAGTCAGAGCACGTGATGTGGCGATGACTGTTTACATGTATTAGGGCCCGGCCCCAAGAAATGGAAGATCTTCCAAGGGTGAAATGAAACAGATGCCAAGGAAGACTGTCAGAAGTGCAGATTCAAGATCTAACAGTCCAACAGAGTTTCTGTTTGGGGCGATGGAAAGTTTTGGTTATGGATGGTGGTGATGGTAGCACGACTTTGGGGTTTGTAACACTGCTGAATTGTATCCTTGGGAGTGGTTTAAGTGGGAAACTTTAGGTTGTCTATGTGTTATAGAATAATCACACACACACACACACACACACATACACACACACACATAACCGACACGGGGGTGGGGGCTGGAATAAAAGGACAAGAAAGTCCTAGGACTG
>JAQZBX010061242.1:0-17143 GCA_029593785.1 Cabassous unicinctus
ACTTAGTTCCCTCACTAAAATCTGCCTCAAACTCTGCAAAGAGAAGCCTACAGGGTAACTGATTGATGAACAAAGGCAGGCTGAGAGGCTCCACAAGGGCCCAAGAAGGAATGCTGTTCTTCCTTAGCTTTGTTTGACTGCTTGCTTGTGTGTTTGTTTGTTTTTACTTTGTTTCTTCATTTGTTTCTTGCTTTTCTTTCCTCTTTCCTCCCCAACCCATGTTTTTTTTAATTAGGTGCTCCTAGCTTGATTCTTCTTTGCTGTGCATCTTCTTCCTTGATTTCCTATTTTCAGTGTATATTGATTTTGTCTAACAATGATTTCACTTTTCCTTCCTTCATCTTTCTATCTTCTGCTTTCTGTTGTGATTCTTACATTCCACCTTTTTTCATTAGTCTTCAGCTTGACGGGTTTTGATTTCTATCTTGTCTATTCAGTTGCTGGTTTTTTAAAAAATTATTATTAACTTTTTTCCTTTCAGCCCATTCTTTACTCTTTCTCTCTCTCTTCATCAATCTGGCCTTCTAAATCATTCTGTGTATTTTCCTATATTTGGTTTCCCATTCCATTGTAGGTACTCCCCTTTTTTTCCCTCCTATTACTTTACACTGCCTACATGAGTTTAATATTCATTTAACAAAGTCTTATATGGCCCCTCTTCTAACTTTTACCATTATTACTATTATCCTTTTTCCTTTATAACCTCTTTTGATTCCTCTGGCCCTAATCTTTTTCCTTCAAGGGAACATAGAAAATGGCAAGGATAAAGAACAAGAAGAACAAAGTGTTAAAGAGAAAAATTAACACATACACAGAAACACCAGTAAATAAAACTCTAAAGCAGAGAGCAAACTAATCCACTGAATAAACCCATCAAGATCAAATGATGACAAGAGGACAACAAAAAATTACAAACCATACTGAGAAACAGGAAGACATGGACCAGTCCAATGAACAAACTAAAAACCAGGAAGAGATGTAGAACATTGAACAACAAATCAAAGCTGTCCAAACAAATATAATGGACCAACTAAGTGAAGTGAATGAAGAGATTAAGGATATTAAGAAGACACTGGGAGAACATACTGAAGAAATTGTACACTAAAATAAAAAGATAATGGATATGATGGTGATGAGTGGCACAATCCAAGAGTTCTAAAAGACAATGGAATCACAAAAAAGCAAATTTGAAGAGGCAGAAGAAAGAATTAGTGATGTGGAAGACAGTACATCTGAGGTCAAACAGAGAGTAGAACAGATAGATAAAAAGATAGAAAAAAATGTGCAGGGACTTAGGGATTTAACCAACAACACAAAAGACACAAATATATGCATTATAGGCATCCCAGAAGGAGATGAGAAGGGAAAGGGAACAGAAGGAGTTTTGAAGGAAATAATGGCTGAAAACATCCCAACCGTATTGGGGGAGATGGACATACATGTCCAGGAAGCACAGTGCACCCCAAACAGGATAAATCCCAACTGGCCTACTCCAAGATCCATAATTACCAAAATATCTAATGCTCAAGACAATGAGAAAATACTCAAGGCAGCAAGAGAAAACAAAACCATCACATACAAGGGGAGCACAATAAAATTAAGTGCTGATTTCACATATGAAACCATGGAGGCAAGAAGACAGTGGTATGACGTAGTCAAGCTACTAAAAGAGAAAAATTTCCAGCCATGAATTCTCTATCCAGCAAAGCTGGCATTCAAAATGATGGAGAGTTCAAAATATTCACAGGTAAACAGAAATTAAGAAAGTATGCCAATAAGAAACCTGCACTGCAAGAAATATGAAAGGAAGTTCTACAGGATGAAAGGAAAACAGGAAAAAGAGAGTTGGAGGAGAGTGTAAGAAAAACTAAAAAGACAAAAAGAGAAATAAAAAAATATATATGACATACATAAACCCAAAGAAAACATGGCTGATGTAACAAATTCATTGAGAGTGATAACACTGAATGTTAATGTATTAAACTCACCAGTCAAGAGACACAGATTGGCAGAATGGATAAGTAAATATGATCCATCTATATGTTGTCTACATGAAACCCACCTTAGACCCAGGGATTCAAGGAGGCTAAAAATAAAAGGTTGGAAATCAATTTTACAAGCAAACAATAACCAAAAAAGGGCTGGAGTAGCTATCCTAATATCAGAGAAAATAGACTTTAAATGCAAAACTATTGTAAGAGATAAAGATGGACACTATATATTAGTAAAAGGGATAATCTTTCAGAAGAAAGAAAAATCATAAACATTTATGCATCTAATCAGTGCACCTCAAAATACATAATGCAAACACTGGAAATACTAATTTGAGACATAAATGCCTCTACAATTATAGTGGGGGATTTTAATACACCATTATCAACATTAGACAGAACATCTAGACAGAGAATCACTAAAGAAAGAAAGACTCTGAATAATACATTAGAGGAGATGGACCTAATAGACATTAAGAGAATGCTACACCCAAATACAGTGGGATATACATTCTTCTCAAGTGCACATGGCTCATACACCAAGATAGACCACATGCTAGGTCACAGAACAACTCTCAATGAAATCAGAAAGATTGAGATTATACAAAATAATTTCCCAGACAACAATGGAATGAAATTGGAAATCACTAAGGGTCAGAAAAACAAACTATGCACAAAGATATGGAAGTGAAACAACACAATCTTAAACAAAGAGTGGGTCAAGGAAGATATCTCAAAAGAAATCTATAATTACCTTGAAATGAATGAAAATGACAACAAAACATATCAAAACCTATGGGATGCAGCCAAAACTGTACTGAGAGGAAAATTCATAGCCATAAATGGGTATATAAAAATGAAGAAAGAGCTAAAATTGAAGACCTAATTGCACACCTGAAGGTATTGGAACAACAACAACAAACTACTCCCAAAGTAGAAAGAAGGAAATAACAAAGATGAGAGCAGAACTAAATGAAATAGAAAATAAGAAAGCACTAGAAAAGATAAACAAAATCAAAACTTGGTTCCTTGAGAAGATCAATAAAATTGACAAACCCTTAGCCAGACTAACAAAGAAAAGGAGAGAGCAGTTGCAAATACACAAAAGAAGGAATGAGGAAGGGGATATCACTATTGACCCCACAGAAATAAAGAGCATCATAAGAGGATATTTTGAAAATTTATATGCCAACAAGAATGACAATTGAGAGGAAATGGACAAATTCCTAGAAACTCACTAGCACCCTACATTCACAAAAGAAGAAATTGATGAACTCAACACTCCAACTACAAGTGAAGCCCAGGACTAGATGGTTTCACAGCTGAATTCTACCAAACATTCCAGAAAGAGCTAACACCAATCCTGCTTAAACTCTTCCAAAAAATATTTGAAGGAACATTGCCTAACTCATTCTATGATGCTAACATTACCCTAATACCAAAACCAAAAAAAGATACCACAAGAAAGGAAAAATTACAGAACAATTTCTCTAATCACCTAAATGCTAAAATCCTCAACAAAACACTTGCTAATCGCATTCAACAACATATCAAAAGAAGTATACACTATGACCTATTGGGTTTCATCCTGGGTATGCAAGTATGGTTCAACATAAGACAACCAATTAATGTAATACACCACACAAACAGAATGAAAGAAAAAAAATCACATGATCATCTCTATATATGCAGAAAAAGCATTTGATAAAATACATCACTCTCTCCTGATAAAAACACTGCAAAAGATAGGAATAGAAGGAAACTTTCTGAACAGGATAAAGGGTATATATAAAAAACCCAAAGCTAACATCATCTTCAATGTTGAAATACTAAAACCCTTCCCTCTGAGATCGGCAACAAGACAAAGATGCCCACTATCACCACTCCTATTTAACATTGTCTTATAAGTACTTGCATGATCACTGAGGCAAGGAAAATATATAAAAGTCATACAAATTGGAAAAGAAGAAGTAAAAATTTCATTATTTCCAGACAACATGATCCTATATGTAGAAAGCCCTCAGAAAACTATTAACAAAACTTCTAGAAGTTATAAAGGAGTTCAGTAATGTTGCAGGCTACAAGATCAATGTTCAAAAATCAATAGCACTTCTGTACACCAATAACAAGCAATCTGAGGAAGAAATCAAGAAAAATAAATACCGTTTACAATAGTAACTAAAAGAATCAAATACCTAGGAATAAATTTAACTAAAGATGTAAAGGACTTATGTACAGAAAACTACACTACACTTTTAAAGAAAATCAAAGAAGACATAAATAAATGAGAGAATATCCCCTGTTCATGGATAGGAAGACTAAACATCATCAAGATGTCTTACCTACCCAAACTAATCTACAGATTTAATGCAATCCTCATAAAAACAATCCTTTATTTTCCAGGAATTGAAAAAATTAACTAAAAAATTTATTTGGAAGGGTAAGAGGCCCTGAATCGCCAAAGATATATTGAAAAAGAAAAATGAGTTGGAGGTATCACATTACCCGACTTTAACACACACTACAAAGCTACAGTACTCAAAAACTGCATGGTATTGGCACAAGGATAATGTATGTAAGAATGTACAGCATGGTAAAACCACATGTGAAATATGAATATGGGTAAACTTGCATATATAAAAACATTTTTCTTTGAAACTGAACTAATATATGTTAATACTATAAGAAGTTAATATCAGCCAAAAAAAAATCATCATGCTAAGTGAAAGAAACCAAACACAAAGTACTTCATATTGTATGATTCCATTTATATATCATCATATAACATGCAGAAATGTGTGGGAGACAGTGTGATCTACAATGTGAACCATAGTCCATGCTTAATGGCAAAGCCCCAGGATACTTATATCCATTGCAGGTGATTGCCACACTAATGAAGGATGTTTATGTGGGAGACTGTGGATGGCATGGTAGGTGGGGCATATGGGAATCCCTATAATTTTTCTGTATCATTTATGTAATCTAAGTATCTTTTAAAAATAAAAATAAGAATAAATTATTAAAAAAATATATTAGAGGCATATTTGAACAGAAAATGTGAATTGCTTGAAGACAGAATTAGTGATTTCAAAGATAATCTGAACTGGAAAAGACAGGAAAACAGAAAGAGAAGAGAATGGAAAAAATGTCATGCAGAGTGTAGCAGTTTGGTATTATTTATGAATTCCAAAAATAGATATTGGATTATGTTTGTAAATTGGTCTGTTCCTCTTAGTACATTAGATTGTATTGGATTCAGAGTTTTCACACTTACTTGATTAAATTAAGATTAAGGCTTTGATTGCGCCATGTCAGTCAGATGTTGAGTCCCCATCCCCTTGGTGGGTGAGGACTCACAGAGAAAATGACACAGCGGAAGATTTGGTTGGAGTTTTAATGCTGGAGCCCTGAGAAGTAAATAAAATGAGAAACAGATATGCGAGGAAAGATAGAAGACTCCTTTCCACACGGCAGATATCCTGGGAAGAGAGACCAGCTGTTTGCTGATAGTTTACAGGTGACAGAGCAGCTAAGCCTGGAAAAGAATGAGTCCCAGGAGAGAGATGAGACTTATCCCAGCCTACAGCTGAGGCTAGAAGAAGCTGGGACCACAGAGCCTTAAGAGGAAGAGGAAGCCTGAACCCTTGCAGACATCGTCAGCCATCTTGCTCCAAAATGTGGCAACAGACTTTGGTAAGAGAAGTAACTTATACTGGTCTGGTAACTCTAAGCTTCTACCCCAAATAAATACCCTTTATAAAAGTCAACATATTTCTGGTATTTTGCATCAGCACCCCTTTGGCTGACTAATACACAGGTATTTCATTTTCAGCCACGGTGCTAGAACGATCTTCCCTCAACCTGAATAGAATAGCCAGAGGGTTTTACATTCTATCAGACAAGGAGGGCCTACTCCACATAACCAGCAGGAAGCACCTACAGAAGAATGGCCACTGCCCTTCAGCTCCCCCGTAAGAACAAGGGAGTAAACTCTCTGAGGGGAGAGTTGAGACAAGTTAGTATAGGGAAAGAGGAAGATGGCTGGGACCTGGCATAGAATGGGGTCATAAGACCCCACCCAGAAATCTGCTGAAGGGAATACTGCTACTAAGGAAAAAGCTAGAAATACCCTGCTGAGACCCTGGCCAAGAGGTCTCATTGGGAACTCTGTCCAGGGCCAAGCGGAAGCCCCTATAGTGCCAAGCAACAGGCCTTCTGAGAGCTATCAGGAGGGGCAACCATCCAGAACAGCAAACAGCTGGGTCTCATCCCTAATATTAGAAAGGTGGAGGAAGAAAGTTCTTAAAAATGCCTAACCTCGGGCCACACGTGTGTCTCTTAACCTGTATCATGCCCACAATTAATGTCTTGGATTGTATACTTATCTCTTTTCTTTTTATTAATAAACTGTTTACTCCCTTGCATACTTTGTGGCATGTCCTTAAAGTCTTTTATGAAACATAGCCAAGAACCTAGAAGCCTAGAACCCAGATCATTCTGCTATATGTGCCTTGATTTGGACATGTCACAGCCTCAGAACTGCACATGTTTACTTCAAATAAATCATCTTTATAAAAGCCATAAAAAAAAAAGGCTGACTTCAAAGTCTTTACAGACAAACAAAAACTGGTAGTATATTTAACCAAAAGACGAGACTTATAAGAGATGGTAAGGGAGTGCTGAAGTCTGAAAGGAAAAAACAAGCACACAAAAACAACAACAAAAAATGGGTGAAATATTTGGAGAAGTCTGTAGAAATGAAGATTATTAAGAAGGATAAATTAAAGGGTAAAAAGACACACAATAGTAAGATATGACAACTGAAAGCTAAAGGACAAAATGGATGAGGTAATTAATGCCTTTACAATAATAACACAGAATGTTAATGGCTTGAACTCCCCAATCCAAAGACAAAGACTGATAGAGTAGAAGAAAAAATATGAGCCATCTACACACTGTCTACTAGAGACTCACCTCATACATAAGGACACAACCAGGTTAAAAGTGAAAGGTTGGAAAAAGATATTCCATGCAAATAGTAACCAAAAAGAACTGGAGTAGCAATACTAATATTGGACAAAATAGATTTTAAATGCAAACCTGTTAAAAGGGATGAAGAAGGTCATTATATATTAATAAAAGGAGCAATTCACCAAGAAGAAATAACTATATTAAATATTTTTGCATCTAACTTGGGTGTGCCAAGATACCTGTGGCACAACTCTGGCAAAACCAAAGGGAGAAATAGGTATTTCAACACACCACTCTCAGTATTGGATAGAACATCTACAGAGGATAAAGAAAAAAAGAGAAAATTTGAATATAGTGATAAATGAACTAGACTAGACATTATAGAGAATTGCACCCCAAAACAGTATATTCATTCTTTTCAAGTGCTCATAGATCCTTCCTCAAGGTAGACAATACGTTACATAACAAGACAATATTCAATAAATTTAAAAAGATTGATATTATACAAAACACTTTCTCTGATCATAAGGGTATGAAGTTGAAAATTAATAATGGCTGAAAAAGGGATATATTCATAAATATATGGAGATTAAACAACACACTCTTAAATAATCAGTGGGTCAAAGAATAAATTGCAAGACAATTGAGCAAATATCTTGAGAAGAATGAAATTGAGAACAGAACATATCAAACCTATGGGAGTATGCCATTGACTGCAAGGCTTGTTTCCTGGTCTGAAACTGAGTCCAGGAGGCATAACTCTGAGTCTCCTCTCCCAGTGACAGCAAGAGCTCCCTGCAGGCAAGTCGGGGTGGGGCTGAGGGCAGATGACACTGGGCCACTCATTCTTTCATCATTTAATTTCCTCTGCTAGTCCCAGCACTCCTTTTCTCTTCTGTTGTGTCTCAGAAATGCAAACACATGTATCTTCAAAGTATCAGGCTGTCTCCGCGGATTCGCACAGAGAAACTTAAATAGCATGGGGGTGTCAGTCCCGGGCCTCGGCAGAGGGGCGGCAGAGGCTGTGTTCCAGCCTCACTTCCGGTTGCTGTGGCCGTCCTGGCCATTCATTTCAGCCGTTTAGGTTTTTACCGAGGTCCCATCCCCTGGCTTGTTGTTCTGTGTTTCTTCCCAATATTGCTGCACAGCCTTGAGCACCGAGTTCTCCACCAGCCTCTTACTGAGCTGCTACCAGCTCAGTTTATCGGGCTTAACTCCGATTTTTCACCTGTCAATCAAAATTGTAGACTTACATTGATAATAACCATTTTTTTTTCCAACATGGGGCAAAAATCTATACAATAAAATATTTCTTATCCAAATCTGTTATTAATCAACTTTTCATAGAAGTTAGGGTCTATTTTTTTCACTCCTCTTTTACTAAGCCCTAGTGCTTTAGATAACTTCATGAAGGTCAAATGTGGCTTAAAACTCCTGTTTTCTTCTGCCAAGATTCCCTTTGCCTGAAATGTTCTTTTTGCAGCCTCTGCTATCTTCAAAAGTGGGTTTAAGTCATCTCCTTATGCCATCTTTACATATCCAATCTGATTTCCAAAAGTGCCAATCACTTGAAACGGTAAATTCAAATGCTTATTTGGAGGATTTCTTTTGTGAATAGTTTTAATTCCAAAAGAGCATCAATACTAACATTCACTTCATCTTTGTTTAGTAATGGCATCACCAGCAGGATAATATGAAAGGAACCGTCACCGACCATGGCTTTGGTCAGTCAATTATCTTGTTGAATTATTGCATTTTGCAGGATCTTAAATCCACTTGTAATGTTCATAATCATCTTTAATATCTATAGTTGCAAATGGCATATCTCTCAAAGAATCCATGATATTGGCTTCAAATTCCTCTGACATTTTCTTTTCCCTTGATGTGTTTTCACACTCATTGGAATTCATTCCTACAGCTCCCGGGCACTCCAAGGTCACGTCTAGGCTGGCAGAAGCTACCTGCAGCCCAGGTCGGAATGCCAGGCGGAGTACCCGGCAGGATGCCAGCGGGCGAAGGACTACTGGGCCTGGGAAGGTGCCAAACACCATCATCAGATGATCCTCAGGTTCTTGCAGATAAAAAATACAGATTCTGAAAAATCATTTACAGACAATAAAGAATACAGTATTTTAAGGGTCACTTGCCTCCAGTTGACTTTTTTTTTTATCATTGTTAAATCAAAAGAAGTAGTGTGGAAATATGTCTAGGTGTAGTGGTATTTTTAACAGGAAGTGTGAATGTTTATTCAGCATTAGCTCTTGAATGAACATTTATACATGCAATTATTGCAATCACTCATTAAGAATGCTTTTAAATATCCATTTATGTTGTTTTTCACTGATCAAAATGTACTTTGGGTTTTCATTTATTAATGAATAAATGGGATTTTTTTCTTTTCTACTTTTCTGTAGATAAGCCCAGGTCTTACCTTATCCCTGGCAAGCTGAATTTATTTGCACTAGTTCATTTTTAAAGAAAATTCTTGAAAAATATCTCCACCAAATCATTATTGGTAACAGCTTTTTCCATAGTTGTAACAGGCTACTACTAATAGATCATGATAGAGGGGGAAATATTTGGAGATCAAATATCAAATCATTTCAAATATAAAATCCTGTTTATTCATGGATTTTAGCTATTTTTTCACTGGGTAAATTTTATTACATTTATTTATAAATAAGTTTAAGCATTTTCATGCCTCTTAATGAATATATTGTTTTCCCTTAAAAACAACAACAACAACAGCAACAAAACCTATGGGACAAGGCAAAGTCAGTGCTGACAGAGAAATATATAGCCCTTTATACTTAGATTTAAAAAGGGAAGAAGTAGCTGAAATTGAGGATCTAACTGTACACCTGGAGAAACTAGAAAAAGAACAGCAAACTAATCCCAAACAAAGCCAAAGAAAAGTTTAGTAAAGACCAGAGCAGAAATAAATGAAATTGAGGGAATAAAATAGAATCAACAAAACCAAAAGTTAGTTCTTTGAGATCAACAGCAGCAACAACAACAACAACAAAATAAAATTCTTAGCTAGAGTGATAAAGAAAAAAGAGATAATATGCAAAAAAAAAATTAAAAATGAGAAAGGGGCATTACTCTGTCCCTGCAGATATTAGAGAGATCATAAGAGGATACTAGGACCAACTGTATGACAAAAAACTAGACAATGTAGAAGAGATGGAGAAATTCCTAAAAACACACAAACCACCTACACTGACCCTAGAAGAAAGAGAAGACCTCAACAAATCAATCACAACAGAAGAGATTAAAACAGTCATCAGAAAGAAAAACACAGAACCAAATAGCTTCACAGGAGAATTATACCAATCATTCAAAGACAATCTAATACAAATCATGCTCAAGTTCTTCCAAAAAACTAGACAACAAAGCTACTAGTACTAGAAGATGAATTTAGCAAAATGGAGGCATACAAGATTAATACACAAAAATCAATAGTGTTTCTATACATTACTGATGTGCAATCTGAGAAGGAAATCAGAAAAAAATCCTTGTATAATAGTGACCAAGAGTCAAATATTTATGAATAAACTTAATCAAGGTCATAAAGGACCTGTATTCAGAAAAGTATAAAACATTACTAAAAGAAACCAAAGAAGACTTAAATAAATGGAAGTACTTTCTGTGTTTATGGATTGGAAGACCAAATACTGTTAAAGGGTCAATTCTACCCAAACTGATTTACAGATTAAGCACAATCTCAATAAAAATCCCAACAGTCTTTTTTATAAATAAATCAAGTTTATTGATACATATTAATAAAGGATACAATTAATCCAAAGTGTACAATCAATGGTATTTGGTATAATCACATATTTGTACATTCATCCCTTCAATCATTTATTAGAGCATTTTCATTATTTCAATAATAATAAACAAAAAAAAAGAGACAAAGAAGAAATTCTTCACCTCCCAATCTCTTCCGGTTTTCCTTGCCATGTATAGCTGCTATTTTTGGGTATTCTTGCACATTTATATTTTTAAGCAGTTTTACTGAGATATATTCACATACCATATGATCTATTCAAAGTGTATAATCAATGGCTTTTAGTATAATCACAATGTTATGCATGCATCACCACAAAAAATTTTAGATCAATTTCATTACACCAAAAAGAAAAATTCCACACCCCTTATCAGTTGCCTCTCAATCCATCTTCCCTTCTCAAAATACATAACCACTAATCTAATTTCATCTTTATGAATTGATTTATATTCACATTTTATATAAATGGAATCATACAATATGAAGTACTTTGTGTTTGGTTTCTTTCACTTAGCATGATGATTTTTTTTTGGCTGATATTAACTTCTTATAGTATTAACATATATTAGTTCAGTTTCAAAGAAAAATGTTTTTATATATGCAAGTTTACCCATATTCATATTTCACATGTGGTTTTACCATGCTGTACATTCTTACATACATTTTTTAAACAAAGCAATTTTTATTGATACAATTTATCCAAACTGTACAATGGTATTTAGTATAATCACATGGTGGTGAGTTCATTGCGTCAATCATTATTAAAGCATTTTCATTATTTCAATAATAATAAACAAAAAGCAGACAAACAAACAAGAAAATTCCTCACCTCTCAATCTCTCTGTTCCCCTGATGTACATAGCTGCTATTTCTGTCTATTCTTGTACAATTATTTATTTGTTTATTAAGCAGTTTTACTGAGATATATTCATATACTATGTGATCTATCCAAAGTGTATAATCAATGCCTCTTTTTAGCTCTCAAAATGTCCTTTATTGTAAAATTGTAAAATAAATGGATGAATAAATTGAAAGAAATTATAACTTTTAATATAATCAATTATAAAAAATAGGTAGCATAGCAGCAAACATTTATAAATATAAATAATTCAAATATTATATAAATTAATTATAAAATAATTCATATTTTTGTTATAGTTCTAAGTATTGGACATAATAATCACTAAGTATGTAATAAATATTGGTTTTATTATTTAATTTCCATTTAGGCCATAATTCTTTCTAGATAATCAAATTCCTGTTAGGGACTTCTTCACATCTTGTTGGAATGATTTACAGCAGATAACAATTTGCCAACTCATAATTTTATGACGCCAAAACCCTCAAAATCTTGTTCCACAGTAATCATGCAAAATCAATATTGATCCAGATAGGTTATTTTAATTACGGAGTTTGAAAAAGAAAGGGATAAAGAAAAATGAAGTATTCAAAAATTATCTCTTCTCCAGCACTCCTCAATTAAAAGAAAGTGATTATTTTGTATGAAAAAAATTATACTATACTGATCAGAGGAACAATTTGCCAGATGCATTGAGTAATTATTGTTCATATACTATAATGTTGTCATTTTATATTTATCCGGTCTACTCCAGCTCTTTTTTGGTTATTATTTGCATGTAATATATTTTTCCAACCTTTCACTTTTAACCTGGTTGTGTCCTTATATCTGAGGTGGGTCTCTTGTAGACAACATATAGATGACTTGTATTTTTCATCCGTTCTATCAGTCTATGTCTTTTGATTGAGAAATCCAATCCATTAACATTTGGTGTTATTACTGTGAAGGCATTACTTACTTCATCCATTTTGTCCAGCTGGTTTGGGTATGACAAGGACCTAAGTGAATGAGCACTGCACCAGGAACCTGGGACCCAGGAGTGGAGAGTCCAGCCACTGCATCAGAGACCATTTATGACTAATAGCTTATTTTGAAAACATAGAAAAGCCAATCATCAAATTTCTTTTGAAGGTAAGGAGCCCTGAATAGTCAGAAAAAGAAGAGTGTATTTGGATAACTTACATGTCCTGACTCTAAATCAAATTACAAAGCTAGATTTCTCAGACAGTTTGAAACTGGCAGAAGGATGGATATATAGAACAATTGAATCAAAGTGAATTTCAGAAATAGACTCTCACATCTTAGCCAAATGATGTTTGACAAGGCTGATCATTCTGCTCAATTGGGAAAGAATAGTATCTTCAACAAATAGTGTGGAGAGAACTGGATATCCTTATCCAAAATAATGAAAGAAGACCCTTACCTCACACCATATATAAAAATTACCCAAGGTGGATGAATATAAGAACTAGGTTTTAAAAGTCCTAGAAGAAAACATAGGGAAGCATCTTCAGGATCTTGGGTGAGGCAATGATTTCTTAGAGTTTACCCCCAAAGCACATGCAGCAAAAGAAAAAATAAAAAAAGATAAATGGGGCATCTTCAAAATTAAAAACTTTTCTGCATCAAAGACTGTCAAGATTTGAAAAAACTACCTGCTCAATGGCAGAAAAGTATTGGAAAGCACATATCCCTTAAGGATTTAATATCTAGCATATATAAAGCAATCCTACAACTCAAAATAAAAAAGGCAAACAATCCAATTTAAAAATCAGCCAAAGACTTGAAGAGGCATTTCTGCAAAGAGGATATAGAAATGGTTAAAATACACATGAAAAGGTGTTCAACATCTCTAGCTACTAGGGAAATGCAAATCTAAACCTTAATAAGCTATCATTTCTTACCAAATAGGATGACCACTATAAAACAACAACAACAACAACACACAACTACAATTGTTGAACAGGATGTGAATAAACTGGAACACTAATTCACTGAAGTTGGCAATGTAAAATGGTGCAGCTACTACAGAAGACATTTTGGCAATTCCTTAGGAAGCTAAGTGTAGAATTGCCATCTGATACAACAACCCACTATTAGTTATATAACCAGAAGAACTGAAAACAGTGACTCAAACAGATATATTCACACTGGTATTCATTGTGGCATTATTCACCAATGGCCAAAAGATGGAGACAACCGAAGTGTTCATCAAACAATGAGAACCAAGAGTTAGAAATTTAAACATTCATGGGGAAATTTATGTAAATATATTTTCATTTCTTGAGGATACACATTCATGTAGCCTGATGTAGGATCCACCTAGTGTAAGGTATTGACATATTTCTCATAATCTTTGAGTAGAAAAATTAAGTCAAATCAGTAAGTGTGTGTAAAGGAAAATGAGTACTTAATATAAAAGCTTATATTTATTGTCCCAAAATCTTATATTATTATTTCTTGTAAAAGAGTGCCCTTAATTTCTTATATTCATGATTATCTTTTCAAAGTATTAAAATAAAATACATTAGAGTTTGTAGAATCTTGAATGTTTGAGAACCTGAGAATTAATGCCATAGATATTTCTTTGTTTCAGCCTTTATTTATTCATCTAACAAACTTTTGTTCACTGAATAATATTATCTAAGCATATTTTGATGGCTATAATACTTTTATTTGAAAAGTTTCATTGTTTAGACAGCATCAATGAAAAGAGTTTTTCTTTCAAGTAGGACACAGAGCTGATACTCTTCAATGAAAGGAAAGGATAGTAACAGTAACAGTGCTGTTAAGGAAAGAATTATATCTTCCAAAAAATCACAGCAATTCTTGTTTAAATTTTTCCAGTGGGGAAAAATTGCTAGAATATAATAAATACCATCTTTTTAAAGAAGCCACAATGTATACTTTGCATTATTAATGCTAAATATTTTATCTGAGTTAAGAAATTATGAAGAATTTCCACAATGAGGGGTGGGTTGTAGTGTAGAAGAACCACAGAAACTGACCAGCATTTTATTTTCTAAACATAAATTTAATTTGACTTTTCTGCCACACAAATTTGATTTTTTGAAAACTGAACAAATTAGTTTTTCCCCAAGTTCATAGTATATTATCTGTTTGCATGTGTGTATGCATATATCACACATACCTTACTAAAGTGCAATTAAAAAACCATTATGTATATATCATATTTTTCAATAAATTTAATTGTATTCACCTTTTATGAAAAACTACCTCTAAACCTCTGTTCTTGCTATTTTTCTTTTATTTTTTTTAACTTTCTTTGTATATACCAAATAGTTAATGTTAGGTCAAAACATACACAAAGTATTTTTTAATAGCATATTTTAAGTAACCTTGTTGTGATTGTTTTCTGTGTTGCCTATCTTTTTGTACCATTGATAATTGAGCTCTAAATTTTCTGCCTATGGGGTTTAAATTACTTTTTATGTCTCCTTTTTAAAAACTTTATTAATGGCCCTTTTTCTATACACTATTGTTTATTACATATATATCAACATGATATTTTCTAAGTGAGGAAAAAAGGAGAACATAAGTGCAATTTAAACAAGCAAAATAAATTAGTTCATTAAGTGGCACAAAACATCTACATAGTCAATTGCAGACCTTCATTTAAATTAAAGCTTTTTGTAAATAAATATTCTTGTGATTTAGGCTATTATGGTATACTAAAATGTAATTAGAAAATATAACAAATGAGAGTGTAAATGAAGTAGACACCCCATATTGTCAAATGTTAAAGTTTTAAGGGGAAAGGGAATTGCATATATATGCCATTATACCTGTTTCTTGTTGGGCCACATGTAGACATGTTGCAGGAACTGAGGTCTTCCTTCTAGCTATTATGGCTTATGACCTGTATGTGGCCATAGGCTTCCCCCTTCTTACACACTCATTATGACAAAGGTGTGCCCAGCTGACAGCTGGAATGTGGGCATCAGGGTTTCTTCATTCCCTTCTACGTACAGTGTTCACCTTCTACCTGTCTTCTTCTAAGTCCAATTAGGTTAACCAGAATTATTGTGACATCTGCCAGTGGTGGCACTTTCTTGTTCTTCCACATATGTGGCAGAAAAGCTTGTTTTAGTGGAAGTTGGGATCTTGGGGATTAGTGCCTTTCTGATCACCTTTATTTCTTATATCTACATCATATCAGCCATCCTGAAGATCCAGTAAGCTGAAGGGAAGCACGAAGTCTGCTCCACATGTGCTTTCCCACCTGCTTGTGGTCTGTTTTATAAAAGAGCAATAGTTACATATATCTGCCCTGCCTCCAGCCAACACTCCCCAGCCAGAGAGAGACTCATCTCAACTCTGTATAGGGTATGGGGTTATCACACCAATATTAAACCCCATGATTTACAGCTTGAGAAATACAGAGGTTAAAGGAGCTCTCAGAAAGATTTTATGTCAAAAAACATGTTTACAGCTCACATAATGTTGACAAAATTATCACTCTATTTAGATTGTACTCATAGGAAGAATTGGAATAATTCAAAGAAAAATAACTATATCTAGATACCTATCTTTACAATGTAGACATACCAATGGATTTTCAGAAATTTACACATTCATGTGCAGACACACATGTATATATACCTAGAGTTATACATATCTCTATCCATTGGGATCATAAAAAATTAGCATCCAAATATAGAATTTTGAGGGTAAAACAGACTACTTAATAATTGCACTTATATAACTGGTATATACTGGACCTGTCTTATGTAAATTGGGTTTTGTGGCCATGTAACAAATGTCCATGTCCACGTCCATTGACAGAGCTCTAGCTATATCTATAATCTTATCCATCTTTATCTACATCTGTCATCTATAACATCTGCACTATCTATACAATTTATACCTATATATGCTTATTTTATTTTTATAGCAAACTATCTGTAGGTATATATGCCTCTTTACCTTAATTATCCACCTGCTTACCTATGTGAGCCTCCTTACTATATCATTGCACTTTCTCTTCTTCATATTTATTTTTCACATATTCTGTATTTTTCCACATTTCTCCTTTCCCTGGGAATACCATTCTTGTTTCCACCTTTGCCTTCAAGTACAGTCCTTACTTTTCTATATCTCTGATCATAGATATATAATACTTTTGATTTATTACCATTATCCTAAGCTCCTATGTACAAAAGTGAAAGTATCATCTTCTACCACAGTCACACTTGGATGTGTCCTCTAATTGGATACCAATATTTTTGTTATTTTATCAATTTTTCCTAGTGATTCAGATTAAAATTGCCAAAATTAAATTTTGCTCTTCCTTGAAGCTCAGTACTTGTACTCTGTGTGAATAGAGAGCTGTCATTTCTAATCACAGGTTACTCACCATTCTCACTTTATTTTCTCCTCCTCTACCTCTAGAAATTCACAAGTTTCCCTCTGGACCACTGCTTATGTAATACACTATCTTAAGTCAGCGATAATGTATGCTTTCTCCATAATATATCCCAATTCTGTGCATTTTTTTTTTTTTTTTTT
>JAQZBX010061243.1:0-17145 GCA_029593785.1 Cabassous unicinctus
TGTGAAAAGGAATAAAGACAAGCCTGGGATTGTTTTTGATAAGGTCACACAAATTCATTGTAAAAGTGGCCCAGTAACAGCACTGGCACTTTTCTTCATCCTAAGAGGTCAGAAATGCTGTTGTAGACAGAGGAGAAATGATGCTGCAGGCAGCTGGAGGCAATCACAGCACTGCTGTTTTCCTAACAGCATCTATCTCTTTCTCTCATACGTACGCGCACACACACGCACACACACACACAATACCCTGAATGCATAGTCTTGCTAATGTTACTGTGCTGAGTGTTAACTACATTGTGTTAATAGAACTCACAGTGGTTCTATGTGGTTTATTAAACGTAACCAAAACTGCAGTGAAATTTCGTCACCACCGGTGATTAATACTTTCTAACCCTTTAGTCCTCACACGCAGACCACCATCAGACTTTGTTGCAAGACTAAACATAGTCACATCTTTCAAGCTTCCTCTGCTCATCACTTGCCCTCTCTAATGGTGCTGTTCAGTGATCCAGATTTCTCTTCTCAGTGAATCAAATCCTTCAGTATGTTCCTATAAATTCTGAAGCAAGATTCTGTAAGCAGAAGTTAAAATGATCAGTTAAGTGCAGAGATTTTCCTTTGAAAAGGGGAATTTGGAAAGATAAGTGGGAAGTATTAGCAAAATACTCTTATTTGGTATGTAAATAAGTAAACAGAGATTTAATGATTTGCTTTCACTATAAAATGCTTAAATGCTCAGAAAAAAAGTATCAGGACTAAAATACAAAAGAAAATATTTCCCTAATTTTTACCCTTCATTGCTAAGAATTGGTATGGAAAAAGCAATGCACATAGAATCACCATGAGAAGTTACAAAGACAGAATTTCTATTCCAAAACTCCATGGGAGCAAGTTTTCTTGTGAATATCCTGTAAAAGGTCTTTTTTTTCTTCATTTGAACAGATACTAGTGTTTTATGATAAGAAATCCATAGAAAATTTCTACAGACAAGTCTATGTTCAAGGAGATATTATCCATATATGACCACAGAACTCAAACATGAGCCAATTATTCCTGATGATTCAAAGGAAATGAAAGAGCTGGAAAGCCAGAGCTAAGAAAACCTCAGGAACATAAACTGATCTTCAACTACTGGAAGAGGGATTACTTGTAATTAAAATGCTTCACTAGATCTATTTCGGATGAGTGGGAGGACATTGCAGAGAAAAATAAACAGATCTGCTTTTCTGCAAATCATAGTTCTGCATCAAGTAAGAGTTGGACTGCATTCTTTTGAGGTCTCTTCCAACCAGCCTTGTCAGAACTCTTCCAACTAGGATTGCCAGATAAAATATAGTATTTTTATATCCCCAGTATTGTATAGAACATACTTACACTAAAAATTTTTATTGTCTCAGGTTTCTCACCCTAAAGGTGTTAAGCAGAAGCTGGCATGATTTATAGGTGGTGCCATAAAGTAGAGCCATTTAATTAAGAAAATAATAACAAAAAGTCTATTAAAGCCATCGAATCAAACTTATTGCTTCAGACTTCAGAACACCCAGTATACTTTATTTTTATTTTTATATGATTTTGTTTATTTATGGAATATCTATCTCTAAGAGGCAATACACTGTGGTGAATAAGAGCTCAGGCTTGGTAACCAGACTGCTGTGTTCATATCTGGCTTGATCACTTACTGTGTGACCTTCAGCAAGTTACTTAATACACCTAATCTCTCTGTGCCTCTGTTTCCCTATTTGAAATGGAAGATAATAATACTAATTGCTACCTGGAGCTGTTGAGAAAATTAAATGAGTTAGCACATGCAAATTACTTGAATTATTCCTAGAATATATTAAGCAATATATTGATTGGTGTTATTAATATAGTGTTAATATTATGCAAAATTTTATGTACCTGAGAGTGAAAATTCTTAAAGGAATATGTTAGATTTATCATATATGAGGATCATTACTTACTTAATTCAGTAAAGGGAGACCAAAACACTTTGCTTAAATGACTGAACAACTGAATAGGATTTTTTTCCTGATTTACCTAGTATATAAGTCAGCCAAAGGGATGCTGATGCAAAATACCAGAAATTGGTTGGTTTTCATAAAACTTATTTATATGGGTTAGACTCTTACAGTTAGCCAGGCCCTAAAGCATAAGTTACTCCCTTCACCAAAGTCTATGGCCACATTTTGGAGCAAGATGGCTGCCAACGTCTGCAAGGGTTCAGGCTTCCTGGGTTCCTCTCTTCCCAGGGCTTGCCTGTCTCTGGGCTCAGCTCCTCTGCTATCTCCACAAGGTCAGCTGTAGACTATGAGGATCTCTAGGATTTGCCTCTCTCCATAAGGCCAGCTATGAACTGTCAGGTGAATGGCTCGTCTCTTTTCCTGGGGCTTTCTCTCCCTCCTCATGACCAAGCTCCTCTGTGTGCTTACTTCCTCTAGCTCCAGCATTAAAACTCCGCATCAGAACTCCAACATTAAAACTCCAACTCTGTCCTTTGCCACGTTTTTACCTTTGATTCCCCACCCACCAAGGGGCAGGGCTCAATGCCCTACCAATGTGGCCCAATCAAGGACCTTGTCATAACTTAACCATGCCCAGATGAACAGACCAGTTTACAGGCATAATCTAATATCTATTTTTGGAATTCATAACTACATCAAACAGCCAAACTGCTACACCTAAATACTCAACTTTCTTTTTCATTTTTTTGTTTTTCAGATTTGGCATTTGAAATTACATTATTTGTTGCATTATTTGTTGCTTTTTCAAATAGGGAGGTTGGGAGTGCAGTAAGGGTAGGCACCAGATCTGCTGTTCTACAGAGCATGTTTCCGCATCTAGTGAGAGTAGAATTGAACTCTTTTGAGGATTCTTCAAACCAGAGTAGCCAGGTCTCTTCAGGGTTGCCAGTTAAATACAGGGAGCCTAGTTAGGTTTGAATTTCAGATAAGTGATGAAAAAATTTTTAGTATAAGTATATCCCAAATATTACATGGGCCATAGCTATGCTAAAACTTGTTCATTATGTATCTGAAATTTGAATTTAACTGGGTATCCCGTATTTTTATTTGCTTAAGCTACCAGCCCTACCTCCAATTCTGAGGCCATAAGGCTGTGATTCACTTGGGCATAGTACTCAGCAGCTGGTGACAAAGGGAATTTTGTTTTCCTGTTAGATTATGTACCCCATACAAAATCTACTTTAGTTACCTTTTAGTTCTTTACTACAAAATAAGCAATTGAAATCTTATTTGTGTATCACTTTTTTTTAGAGCTCCCTCATAAGCATGGTAGCATTTTCCAGTTATTGGAATATAACCCAACTGACTCAAGAAAATAGAATGAATCAGCTTTTATTATCTTCTGTTTTCTCTACCAAGCAGAATGATTTTCATACTGGCAAGAACAGAGCAAAAGAGTTGAAAGAGAGCTGGTGTTGAAGATAATTGGTAAATAAAAAGAGACAACCTAGACATTTTAATAAGTTCAAGTCTCTGGACCAATATGAATTATGTTAGCACAGTCTCAATGCATCAGCCTTTGCCCTTCTCATGTCACCACAGCTGGGCCCATTAATTTCCCTCTTCGTAGGCACAGTCCACATCTGACCACTAATAAATCTGGACATTGAATTTGGCTAGCCAGCATCTGCACACCTGTCCTGATGGGTCAAAACCCAAGAAAAGTGGGAAGCAAGTCTCCACCATCCACTATGGAAGCTGGAGGAATATACACATTCTTCTCTCCCAATTCCCTGGATTCAAGGCAAGGTAGTCAGAGATTATTCATGGTAGCTGTGACAGATTCAAGAGTCAAGCAGCAAGGCAGCTATTGCTAAGGGCTCCTGGCATTTGGCATTCTGTTGACAAGTGTAGAGTGGTGATGGTGCCAGCAGCAGTGTCCTGGAGAAAATGTTCCTGTGGCAGCATTTTGATTATGCCTCTTCTCTGAGTCTAGTTTTCCAGTATTTCTGACAATTCAATGAAATACACAATATTTTGTTTTCTAGAATTTGTTTCTAATAAGCTCCCAAACCATTGCCCTCCCATTCTACACATGCCCCACTTTCTAGAACAGAGTTCCTCTTTTGCTCTTAGCCCCCTATAGCTCTTGCTAAATCTCACCCTATAAGCAAGAGAACTGAGTGGAGCCCAGATCCAACTCTATATGCAGACCACAAAGAGATGAAATGACTTTCTAGTCTCCAAAGGTGAATCTGTTCAGATTCTGTGACACTCTGCTCGGCCAGCCTGTTTGGGTCTGACTATGGCTGAATTACAGCTGAATTTGTGCCACAATATGAACATGGACCCAACTACCCCACCCATGATTGAGTTGCTTTTCATTTCTTCTTTCTCCCTATCTGTGTGTTCTTGTGTTGACTCAAGGGAACATGCCAACCTGGGATACAGCATAAAAGCAGTGTGAGTAATATCCAAAGAATCATGGAAAATAAAAGGGTACTAAAAGATGGGAAACAAGTGAGTAGTATTGTCTCAAATTTCAAATATGAAGAAATTGTGAATTCTAAAATAACAACACAATGCTGAGTTTAATCCACTTCTAGAACAAATTATTAAACAAATTATTGACATGTAGAAAAAGAAATCATAAGTAGTAGAAATCGGGTCAGATTCATTTTTAAAATGTCATACCAGTCTAATTATAAGTCCTTTAAATTAAAAATTTTCATCGTAACATATGGTTTAAAAAACTTCAAATAGCTCTGAAAAGCAAACATTTATAATGAGAATAAATGATCTCTGATTCACCCTTCCTTGGTCTCCAGCCCTGTTTCTTAGAAGGAATTTCATTTAATTTTTTAGCTATTTCTTCTATAGTTATACTCATTTCTCTCTCTCTCTCTCTCTCTCTCTCTCTCTCACTCACTCATATGCACTCTCTCTCAATCTCTTTCTGTATCACTCTGTGTGTGTTTCTGTGTGTATTGCTCTTTCTTGATTATGAATTTAGACATTATCTATTTATTTGTAATTATATCAGATTAAGATTTCTTTTTTCGCACTATTTTCCCCTCCTCTACATCATCCTTCCAAGAATGTAAATTGATTCAATAGCTAATGTTCATGCTATTTTGAATATATAAGCGTTGTTAAATGCAGAGCCAAACAATGTTCAATTGTTATATTTATTTCCTTGTTTAAGTTTTTATTTTCCTTGGGGTTTATAATTGGCCTTTCATTTAAATTTCTCTTGTTCTGTATGCAATCCACAAATCCTAACTATTTTCTCCGAATGCTGTACATAGAGGATAACCTACTGGGTCCCCCTTTTGCCTGGAGGCCTCCCTTCTAGAGCGCTCTCCCCTCTGCTGCTCAGGTGTTATTTCAGAACTTCCTGTTACTGCTGCCCAAGGTTAATCCACTATATCATGGGACGCACATCTTCCTCTTTCTTAGTTTACCCACTTTGTTTTCCTGGAGCATATCCTCAAATAGCTTTAAAAGAAAAGATTCATGATGTGCAGAGGGGAGGAAAGACACAGGGTAAACTTCTGTCATTTTTTCATGGACCAGCTTTGGCAATCAATCTTAGAATATTTACATTGCCTATGGCAGCATAGTTTTATTTTATTTTTCTGAAAATTTTCTGTTAAATTAAGTGCTTTACCATTGGTCTAATTGTAGAATATAAGAAAGCATATATTTTTGTCAAATATCTTACCCTTCCCAATATGAACAATTTCCCTAAATTTCCTCCCAGGTCATCCAATTATGGCAGAATATCACAAATTGCCAGTGACTGTTTAAGTTGCAGGGTAATGCTAACAGAAGCCTGAACTAAAAACCCCTTTGTTGGGACAAAGAAATTAGCTGAAGAATGGAGATGAAAGTTCTCATCCTTGGATGCGAAGGTAATGACCGTTAGAACTGTGGGGCTGCATTAACAGAAAACCTGGCTTAAGTAGAACTGAGATAATAGGATGCACGGTGGCTCGTGGAAGCCGTGAGCAGCCATGTAGGCCTAGGAAACTATCTGATTGCAAGCCTGGAGCATTTGAGGGACTCCAGCAAGCCCCCTCTCTCTCCATCTAACATCCTGGACCCCCTCTTTCACAGCAGAACAGCATCTTCTGTCTCACAGCAGACCATAGCGTAGCTCACTCTTTTCTCTCTTCAAAGGCCCAGCCAGACTGAGATTGGAATCTCTTAGATCTAATCCCAAATCCCTGGGGGACAGAGCCTTGAATCAAATTCTCATTTCTGGATCAATTAGTTGTTGCAGGGAGCGGGGGTGGGGGGGGGTGGGGAGGAGGGGCTGCGGATCCAGTGATAAGAAAATGGCTGCTCTCATGTAAACATTTGTAAGCAATGGCAGAGTTGGTAGTTTTCTGAAAACAGGAAGGGAAACCAAGCAAACAAAGCAATAGGTGTCCAAAAAAATCTGATTTATCAAAAATCAAAACAAATAATAATAATAATAACCACAGAGGGTCTGTAAGGCCTATACCTTAACTCAAATTGAGATACATAGATTTAACAAGTAACAGACAGAGCCACAGAACAAACTATTCTCAGCTGCCTCCTTTCCTTCTCTCCATAAGATTCAGGTGATCTGGAGATTTGTTTATTCTTGAAAGAATCGAAGGTGACAATATCCTTTCTGAAATTTAATTAATGGAAAAGGGAGCAGACATGGAGGTGGCTTCAGAAGCTGTAAACCCAAGCTCTGATTTTCAGGAACTTCTCAAAAGTTAATCCATGATTCCATCAAACTAGGAAGAATAGAATTAATTTAACCTTTCTTACTTTGTTTAGAACTTATAATGCCACTTTCTAAATTTTGTTTCTGATTCCTCTTTTTTTTTTTTTAGAGGTACTGGGGTACAGTGCTTGAACTCAGGACCTGGAAGCCAGTGCTCAACCACTGAGCCACATTGGCTTCCCTGAGTTGATTTCATCATTTGTTTTGCTTGTTGTTTGTTTTTGTTTGTTCAGGAGGCTCCAGGAACCAAACTTGGGATCTCCCATGTGGGAGGTGGATGCTCAACCACTTGAGCCACATCCATTCCTTCAGTCATTTTTAAGACAAATCCTCTCTTACCACAGGGCCTCTTCGCTTGTTGTTCCCTCAGCCTGGAACTGAGCTCTTTCCTCAAATCAAACCATATTTAGGATGGTCTGCTCCACCTATGAGTTAAACTGCCCTGCCCATGGGTAACAATTGAGACCCAGGACCCAGGCCAGTGACCCTGAAGTTGTCCCGTATTTCAAATAAGCCTCCTCTATAGGGATAAACGACAATTCTAAAATCACATGATTTGAAGCAATTTCTCATGCTACCAAGTCTCTGTTGTTAATTCCAGGAAATAACTGAGTACTCCTGCTTCTTCCTTGACCCTTAGGAAAAAAAAAAACCACAATGGAAATTTCCTTTCTCTTCCCCTTTTTATCTTGTGAATAATCCCGTATTACCTTTATTCAATGATTTATTCAACATTTCTTAGTGACAAACAGGTGTCAGGTATTATGCTGATGACAGGTTCAGAGGTGTAGAGGAAAAATGGCCCCCAGCCCCAAGGAGCTCCCAAGCAAAGTTTCTAGATCATCAACACCTCTTTCCCCGGCTTACATTCAGATTCGCAAGAGGCATTGTCTTTTATCCTGAGCGCCTAGGTCACCCTAATTCCCTCTTCATGCTGAACAGCCAAAGGTCAGAATGACTTTTTTGTCTGGTCCAGGCTGAATCTTCCTCTGCTTGGTGTAGTAACTGGCAGGGAAGGTTGGGTGGCTTTTCTGCCAGCAGTCAGTACAGAATGTTTGTGGTAGACCACCTTGAAGCTGAGGCTGGGGGCACGTGATGGAGCAGGGAGGAAATAGTTACTATTTTCAAAGCATTGAGTGTAGGAGAACTAAAGGTAGAGGGGGAAAACTCTGACCTGTCTCTCAGCCCCCTAGTTTCTCAGGCTTTGCTACTCACCAGCTTAAAATCTTACTCATTAGATTTTCCACGGGAGACTCTAAGGTTCTCAGGCAGCTCTGTTAGGCTGGAGATTTCCCCTGGGTGCAGGACCACCAACGTAGCCACTAACCGAAAGGCTGGTGAAAGGAGCTGCCTGTTTAGGGTGGGCTTTTCAAAGCATTCAGTGGCCTGAATGGAGCTACTGTATGAGTGGAAAATCTGATCTTTGTTCCATTTACCACCACATAACCATTACATTCTGATTCTCTCCTTAAATAATTATCTCTCTTCATTATACTTCACCAAGTGCCCCTTTATTAGAGAATTTTAATTCAATGTGCGTTGCATTCTATGAAATACGTGTGACAAAGGCAAATTATTTCCTCTGATACCCATATGCCCTCAAGTTTGCTGTGGTTTTCACATATCCCTTATCTAACACTGCTGGTGAAGCACTAACTCCACTCTATAGGGAGGATCCTTGGCATCTTCTCAGAGGTAGGCTAGCTAGCTTGCACCTTTCACCCCTTAAAAGCATCCTATCAATCCCAATGGTCATTAGGGCATGAGGGCCAATAGGAGAATTGGGGTTATGAGTCTGAATATCCATTGTATTCTGAGTTCCATCTTTTATGTCATAGGTTGTATAAGACAATTATAATTGCTTTGTCAATCATTACTTCATGCATGTTTGATAAAAATTCATTCGTATTTTTACTCATTCATCCAATAGACTTTTTACTGAATATCTAGCAATTCCAAGACCAGCAATGTCACTGGGGACAATGAGAGAGCCAAGTAAAGAGCTGTAAAACAGAGCAATAATGCAATGACAGAGAAAAGCAGAGGTGCAAGAAAGCACAGAGAAGGAGCACCTCCCCTAGTGGGTAGAGGTAGAGCAGGAAGGAATTTCAGAGGATTGATTATTGAAATAAGTACCCAAGGATGAGTAGGAATCAACCAGTTTTCTTGTCAGAAGGAAGAAGGGACATTCCAGCAGTCTAAGTAAAGGAAAAGTACTAAGACAGAGAGAGGATGGAGAAAGGTAAGTATGTAGGTATTGACAGGACAAGCTGATGTGAAGTGACATATAAGACAGCTGAGGTAGGAAGACACCAAAAGGCAAAGGACCTCACCTGCTAGGCCAACATATGTGGATTTTTATCTTTGAGTATTTTTGTGAAGCCACTGAAGTCTTTAAGCAGAGTGGTAATGTAAACAGATACCAGGTAAGAGAATTTTGGTGAGGTTGTCAGCCATGCAACCAGATTTAGTGATCTTTAAACTTGTCTGTACTCCCTTCAGTGTCAGGCACACAATAGACCCTTGACAAGGACTTGTTGATTTGACTTTCATCTTTCATTTCCAAATTCTGTTTCTTCTTTGGGCCTTCATGAAGCACGGATGTTTTATCAACCCACTAGATGCTTAAGAGGATGTAGAAAAGAGCTCAAGTAATTCTCTGTGGTTTCCTGAATTTCACCTCTAAAAAACAGTAGGGGAAGGTATATAAAAGGAGTGAGGTAGCTTGAACTCTGGCCAAAGACTCCAAACTTGCAATGAGGAGATACCAGATAAATGAATTGTGGTGAGGATCTCACCTAACCAAATGAACTGGTAGAATAGTAGAATCATAGGCTCCAAGGAATTAGTCCAGAGATCAGAAATAAAGTCTCAGCTCCACCACTAACTCACTGTCACCTTGGGCAAGTCACTTAAGTGAAACCTCAGTTTCTTCTAAAAAATGAAAAACATAGTATCAATCTTGCTTATCGACTGTGATTTCAAAATGAAGTAGGCATCAAAAAGTAAAATATTGCAAAAACTAAATTGCTATTGTCATTGTTGTTTTTAGTGGCTCTGCATTTATATAGAGTCAGTGAAGTCTTCCCCTACGTGTTAAAATGATATTCTCCATGTTCCTATCTTCCCTTACAAGTACTAGTCCCATCTCTACCCCTTAGCTGGGAATATTGTGCAGAAGTATCTATAATATTTACAAAAGCAAACCAGGTAAAATGTATATTAATTCTAGAATAAATGTTCCTAATGGAGCTACTTTTCTTGTGGTAAAGTTAATAAGAAGTATGCAATTATGTATATATTGAACTTTCATCTGGCCATCAACAACTCAGAGAAGTGTGTATCGTTATAACCATTTACAGATGAGAAAACTGAGGTCCAGAGATATGTAGTAACTGCCCAGGGTCGTGCAGTTGGTAAGTGATGGAGCTATTTCTCTCAGTATCTCTCTAATCTAGCAACAATTCAACAAATAGCCAGTTCTAGACACCAAATGGATGTTCAATAAAAGACTGATTAAAATATACCAGTAGCTACCACTAATGGTGTCATTTTTCAGTATTTGAAGATTCTGGTAGCTAAAGCTTACAGTGGTTCAGTGGCCAAGGATGGTAAGTATCATTCAACTTGATGAAATAATTATTTTTAAATGTATGGTTGGAAAGAACAGTGGTGGAATAGAGTTCATGAAACTAGTTTAACTTTGTCCACAATTGATTTCATTCCATTAATTTATCCAACAAATATTTATTGAGATCTACAACATGTCAGGTATTGTTTTTATGAGCTTGGGCTACAGTGAACAAAACAAACAAAATCCTTGACATCGTGAAGCAAACATTCTGGTAGGAAACACAGACAATAAACAGGATTAAATAGGTAAAATATATCACACACTAAAAAGTAGTAAGTGATAAGAAAAAATAAAGTATAGAAAGAGAGAATGAAATATTGGGATGGGGGCTATTGATTAAGATTTTAGGTAGCGTAGTTGGAGAGGGCCTCACTGAGAAGATGACTTTTGAGCTAAGAACTAAAGGAAACGGGAGTTAGCCATGAAGCATTACAGGCAGGTAGTGGAACGAGCAAGTGTGAAAGCTCTGAGGCAGGAGTATAGCCAAGAAGTCCAAAGTGTCTGGTTTGAAAAATTAAGGGGGAGAGAAATAGAAGATGAGGTCAAAGAAGTAACAGGGGGACAAGATCATTCCAGGCTTTAGAGGTTGTCATTAAGACTTGGGGTTTTACTCTGAGAAATGTAGGCATTGGAAGATTGTATGAAGAGCATTGATGCTATCTAACTGGCTTCAACAGGATCACTGGCCACTGTGTTGATTGTAGATTGCAGGAGGCAAAAATAAAAACAGGGAGACCAATTAGAAGGCTATTGCAACAATACAGGTGGGAGATATGGTGGATAGGAACAGAGTGGTAACAGGGGATTGGTGAGGAATACTCAGATGCTGGTTCTATTTTGACAGTATAACTGACATATTTGCTGACAAACTGGGTGTGGAGTATAAGAGAAAAAGGAGAGTAATGATGACACCAAGAGTTTTGATGTGAATACCTGGAAGAATGGTGTGCTATTGACTGAGACAGGGAAAACTGTAGGAGTTGCTGGTTTGGAGGAAAATACCAGGAGCTCAGTTTGGAGGCATGTTAAGTTTGAAATGTTTGTTAGACATCCAAATGGAAATGTCAAGCAGACAAATATATGGGTCAAGAATTTGAGGAAACATCTGGACTGGCAATAATCATTTGAGAGTCATCAGCATATTCATAGCATTTAAGGCCATGAAAGTGGGTGAGAGAACATAGGGAGTGAGTAGACAGAAAAGAGGTCCAAGGATTGAGCCTTAGGACACTCCAAAGTCCACCATTTGGGAAGATGAGGAGTGACCAGCAAAAGAAACTGAGAAAGAGTAGCGACAAAAATAGGAGGTAAACCAGACTCCAGTTCCAGTGGTGTCCCGGGAGCCGAGATAGGAGAGTGTCTGTGGGAACAGAGAGTGAGCAGTTGTATCGAATGCTGAAGACAGGTCAGGAAATGAGGACTTAGAAATGACAGTTGTATTTAGCAACATGGAGGTCACGGATGACTGTGAAGAGAGCATTTTCAGTGGACTGGTAGGGACACTTGACTTAAGTGGGTTCAGGAGAGCTTGGGAGGAAACTCGGAGGCAGCCAGTAATAGACAACTCTTGAAGGAGAACAGTTTTATATTGCAGTTGCCTCAAAAGGATCACTATACAGACTGGAAGAGAAAAAGCGCAATTGCTGAAGAAAGGAATTGGGTCAAGAGAGGGATTTTTGTTGTTCATTTTGATTTTTAGATGGGAGAAATAACTGCAAGTTTGTATGTTTGTATGGGAATAATCCAGTGGAAAGTTTAATAATAATATTTAGTGCATCAACCATATATATTTGTCCTCCTTTTAACAAACTGAATTCACAAATGTATGTCCCTTAGAAACTGGTTACGTACTCCTAATTCTTTGTGCTTTCAGTCTCATGACTTCCCCCCAGGAACTAATCATATTAGCAATTTAGTCTATGGTTAAATTATTTCCTGGTGTGGAGAAATAAAAGAAATAAAAAATAACACTTTACTAAAATCCATAATAGTTTTACTTTTGCAATAAACATATGATTTCATTAAGAGAGCTTTATAAATAGATATTAAACTAAGCATAAATCATTTTCTCTTACATTGTAGCAATAAGAAAAAGCACTATTGATTCCAAAAGTAAAAGAAAACTCATCCCTAGACATAAACTGATTCCTGCCCCTTCCACTTCATTAGTATCAGATTTAATCCTGTCTATGTATTCAAAGTTCCAGTGGTAATAGAATCAGCTTCTCCCATGAAGCAGGTATGTGTGCACTTGCTCCCACTAAGGGCGGGTGGGACCTTCACTTTTGAGGTAGTTCTTCAGTAGGCAGTAAGCGCTCTGCCTTGGTACTCACTTTCACCGACTTCGGCATTGTGACTTGGCCATGGTGTTACCTTAACCATTTCCCTCAAGAGAATGTCATTTTCAAGTTGTGGTTTCCTCCCCAATCGCAGTTTAACTCTTTAAATAAAACACCCTCCAATCTTTCCTTCCTGCTGCTTCTGTACTTGCCCTAAACCAAAAGTGAAAACTCTAATTAATAATTCCTGAGTTTCTTGTTTCTTGATCCCTACCTTCCATCTAGATATCATTATTTAGGTAACAAATTTATTAATAAGTCTCACTGCAAAGCTTTCTATCTCCTTTCTATTAAATACATAATTAATATTGTATCTGTTTCTAGCTGCCTTAATTTTATTCTTCTAACCTGTTTCAGTTCTCTATTTATTGAGGCTATCTATGCTCCCACATTTGATTTTTTAATAATTAAGCATTTTGAAGAGAATAAAGAGTAGTTTTAGACTGTATTTGCCTCAGAAGGGCCACTTGCAGGCACACACACACACTTTCTTGTACTGGAGTATAGCTTAAAACTACATGCAATAGTAGCTGTCCTTTATGAAGCTCTTACTCCATGTCTGGCCCTCTGCTAAGCATTTGATATGCATCACCTGATTTGATTCTCCATTTTTACTACTAACAAAACTAAAAATTTGGGAACGTTAAATGATATAGAGCTAGTATGTGACTGAGTTGGGATTTGAATCAGTCCCCCTATTCTTAACCACCCAGGCAGAAAAGAGTTTCCTTTCAGGGTAATGTATAGAGCAGTGCTTCTAAAACCTTTCCAGCTAAGTCTTAAGGGAAGAAAAGAGAGAACACTCTCAAAGGTGAGAAGGTCTGGCAGGAAGGGAATTTCTATACGTGTATATGCAACCATTCCTCAAAGTCCCATGAGTTATCTTTGAAATATGTCAAAATTTGCATTCCTCTCCACGTTGCTTTAACATAAAAGGAATCTTTAACTCTATTAAAACACACAAAAAAGGTATTTATAAATATTTATGAAGTAGATGATGTTGTAGATATGAATTTCCCCAATTTAATCCATTATTCCATGTAATGCCAATAAAAAACTTAGGATTTTAGGAAGAAATGTTCTAACAATTTTTAAATTTGTAAGATACTAAGATATTCAACGATGGGCTGATATAGGTCTGGAAAAAAAACATAAAGATTTGCCCTGTCAAATATTAAGACATGTTACAAAGCTGTAGTAATAAAAACACTATGGCACTAATTTAGTGATGAACTACCAGAACAATAGAACTACATAGAAAGCTCAGAATCAAAGTTATAAGATTATGTATGTGTGCTGTGTGTGTGTGCTGTGTGTGTATATATATACACACACACACACACACATATATATACACACACTATAATTAGAAATCAGTTGAGGATAAGGTTTATCATTTAGTATGTGGTAATAGAAAATTTTGTTTATTGTACCAAGTAAAATAAAATAAGATTCCTACCTCACACAATGTACAAAAATAAGCTCCTGATGAATTAAATGCCTAGACTTTAAAAACAAACAATAAAGCTAAAAAAAGAAAATATAAGTGAATATATTTATTTCCTCTGGATGAAAAGAAGATACCATAACCATATCCCAAAAGAATAGCTCATACAAATATCTGGTTTATTTCCCTACTTCAAAATTACAGATAAACACAGAGTTGCTGTCTATCCCATTTGATCTATTTATTTTCTTCGTAGTATTTATCACTTTCTAAAATTGTCTTGATTACATGCATATTTGATTTTTGGTCTTAGCCCCTGTATTAGTCAGCCAAAGAGGTGCTGATGCAAAGTGCCAGAAATCTGTTGGCTTTTATAAAGGGTATTTATTTGGGGTAAAAGCTTACAGTTACAAGGCCCTAAAGCGTCCACTTCAAGGTTGGTTTCTCACCAAAGTCAGTTGTCACGTGCAAGATGGTTGCCTGTTTCTGCCTTCCTCTCTCTCTCAGCTACAGGCTGGCATAAGGATTGTCTCTCTTCCCAGGGCTGCAGGATCAAAGTTCTCTCCTCTTCCGTGTCATGACAAGTTCTCTCCTCTGGCATCTATGGAGCTCTCTCTTCCCATGTGTCTTCTTCTGTAAGTGTCCCTTTATACAGCCCACCAAGGGGGCGGGAACTTAACCCCGAGTTACACCCTACTGATGTGGTCGAATCAAAGCCCTAATCTTAGCATTGTTTAATCAAAGACATCTCAGCTGAATCTAATACAATCAAAGGGGATCACACTGAGAGGAACAGACCAGTTTACAAACATAATCCTTCTTTGTGGAATTCATAAATATCAAACTATAGCCCCCATTCAAAGTTATGGTTCAACAGGACAGGTGCTTCACCCGTTATGTTCACCACTGTAGACACAGCACCTAAAACTGAGCCTGCCATGGTAGGTGTGCAATAAATGGGTCTTTTATATATCGTTAGGATTTTTTTTTAAGTTCATCTATTTTGTAGATTCTACTGCTGTCTGTCTAGGATTCCCTTTCCTTACCATCTTGCAGGTTCTACTGAATCTTCTCCAAATGTAAACCCTACAGAGTATTTGCTTCCAAGACTGTGATTACAGGACCATTATAGTACCTACCAAGCCTGAAACTCTAACTTAATTTCTGTAGGCAGCAGTGGGACTATTGTGACAGTGTCACTTGAATGAATCATGTCAGGCAGATCTGTTTGGATAGGGAGATAACACCTTTAGGATAGAACTAAGACCAAACAACTGAAAATACAGGGAAGCAGTTTTTAGCTCAACACTACATTATTTTCTCCCAATTGCAGTTGTCCAGAAATGGTATAGACTGGCTTGAGATGTAGGAAATTATCCATCACTGAATGTGTTTAGGAAGTGTCTGGAGGATGACTTATCAGAGGGAGAGAGAAACATGAGAGGAAATGACATCTGCAGTCCCTTCTACCCCTGTTCACCAAGATCCTTCTTCCACCCACCTCTTCTTCACAGGACTCTTTCCTTCCATCTTTCCAGGAATTCTGTTGTCAAGGATGGTGATGAACACTGTGAATTATTATTCTCAACATTTGATGAGTAACACCAAAAATTATTGGAAGCTTGCACAGTAAAGCAAGTATTCTGCAAGGCATTTATTTTGGGGTCTGGAATACAAAAACACATAGAGACACACATCCAACCTTCTCCGTTCTTAGCCCCCTTGCCCACTGCTATCAAGGAAAGAGCTCTAGCAAACACCATACAAGGATCACATGATGTGGGCTGAAACTCACAGAGAGAAGGTTCAGCAGGAAGAAAGCATACAGCCTGGTCTCTTGGAATCTTATGAAGGGGCTTGGCTGTGTATAACTGGATACAAGAAGAGTTTTGCTCTAGTTTTGCTCTGTCTACAAGAGAACTCTGTTACTCTCCCTTGTTGCTCTCCCCTTTGGTATAAGGGTCCCGTGAAATGGTCTTATAGGTAGGGAGAAAAAAGTTCTGAGCATGGGCACCAGATGCTCAGGAGTTGCATTTTCATACTGATAGCACCTAGACACCTTGTGGGAAGCTGAGACTGCATATACTTCTCCCTGGCTGGTAGAAGGGGAGTCCCCCAGGCACAATGCTTATTGCCAGGAGTCCCCAGGAGGGTCTCCAGGACCATTCAGCAGACAGTCCTATTCATATCCCCATACTTCCCACTGTCTCCTACACACACCCAGTTCTATGATCAATGAATGTGCTGAGTAATACTTACACTGTAGAGCCCTTTAGTGCTACAAGCGCATTCACATCCTTTCCCTTGTTTGAGCTTCCCAAGAACTTCGCAAGGGAAGGGAAGGTATGACCATGTCCATCTGATTCATGATAAGACTGAGATGCAGAGAGGATAGTGACTTGCCTAAGTCACTCTGCTAAGTGGCAAAGCCAGGACTCTAAGTAGGCCATCAGAACCCTCATCTTATGCACTTACCCTCCAGAATCTATAACCCCTTAGGTTGCCCAGACAGAGTTGCTATCCATGTCAGACAGGGCAACTCAAGAGGAATGGCTATCCATGGCCCATTCACTCTGGGCACAAGGGCAGCATCCCAAAGTTCTCTGAAATTTTTAAGAAAAGCCCAGTGCAATGACATCCATAATGGATCTCTATTGATGTGTCACCTTCGTATAGGCACTGCCTGAAACCAATTGTTGGTTACCTGGGAAAAAAAACACCAACAGACACAAAGCAAGCTTGAGATGTATAAGCTTAGCCCCTCCCCTTGGCCTAGATCTTAGGGTAAAGATTGTATCAGAAGAGAAAGTGATTTTTCTCAATATTTACCATCGGATTACATATGAAAGTACAATCACACCAACCACAGTTCCTTTGAGCCTGACTCAGAAGTGAAAAGAATACAAAGAAATCTGAGAGAAGGGAGAATGACTACTTGAGTAGAGCTATACAAATGCAATGTATAGATCAAAATATTAATAAAATTTCCTATTTTAACC
>JAQZBX010061244.1:0-17140 GCA_029593785.1 Cabassous unicinctus
TGGTGTATAATTCTTTTAATGTGCTTTTGGATTCATTTTGCAAGTATTTTGTTGAGGATTTTTGCATCTATATTCATTAAAGATATTGTTCTGTAATTTTTTTGTAGTATCTTTATCTGGTTTTGGTATTAGGGCGATTTTGGCTTCACAGAATGAGTCTGGTTGCATTATTTCCTGCTCAATTTTTGGAAGAGCTTGAACAAGATTGGTATTATCAATAGATCATCTTTGAGTGATTGGTAGGATTCACCTGTGAAGATATCTGGTCCTGGGCTTTTCATCTTTGGGAGGTTTTTGGTGACTGTTTCAATCTCTTCACTTGCCATTGGTTTGCTGAGGTCTTCTATTTCTTCTAGGCTCAGTATAGAGCTGGTTCATGTGTTTTGAAGAATTTGTCCAACCCATCCACATTATCTAGTTTTTTCAGCATAAAGTTGTTCATACTATCCTCTTATGATCTCTCTTATTTCTGAGGCCTCAGTGGTAATGTTCCCCCTCTCGTTTCTGATTTTATCATTTGCATCTTCTCTTTTTATCTTAATCAAGCTAGCTAAGGGTTTGTCAATTTTGTTGATTTTCTCAAAGAACCAACTTTTGGTTTTGTTGATTCTCTGTATTTTTGTTGTTGTTGTGGTTGTTGTTGATTTCACTTATTTCTGCTCTGATCTTTACTATTTCCTTCCTTTGACTTAATCTGGGATTAGTTTGCTGTTCTTTTTCTAGTTCCTCCAGGGTGCAGTTAGATCTTCAATTTTAGCTGATTCTTCTTTTTCAATGTAAGCATTAGGGCTATAAATTTCCCTCTCAGCACTGCCTTTGCAGTGTCCAATAGGTTTTGATATGTTGAGTTCTCATTTTCATTCATCTCAAGATATTTGCTGAATTTGCTTGCAAGTTTTCTTTGACCCACTGATTGTTGAAGTGTTGTTTAATCTCCATATATTTATGAATTTTCCCTTTTTCTGTCCATTATTGATTCATAGCTTCATTGCTTCATTCCATTATGATAAGAGAAAGTGTTTTGTAAACTTTCAATCTTTTTAAAATTATCGAAACTTGTCTCTGATCCAACATGTGGTCTATCTTGGAAAAGGATCCATGAGCCCTTGAAGAAGATGTATATCCTGCTGTTTTTGAGTGCAGTGTAATATAGATGTCTATTAAGTCTAGCTCATTTATTGTATTATTCAAGTTCCCTTTCTTTATTAATCTTTTGCTCAGATGTTCTATCTAATATTAAGGATGGTGTATTGAAGTCTCCAACCATAATTGTAGAGACATTTTATTTCTCCCTTTTGTTCAGCCATTGTGTGCCTGATGTATCTTGGGGCACTCGGGTTAGGTTTATAAATATTTGGTATAGTTATTTCTTCTGGTGAATTGCCCCTTTTATTAACATATAATGACCTTTTTCATCCCTTATAAAAGTTTTGCCTTTAAAATCTATTTTGTCTGATATTAGTATCATTACTCCAGCTCTTTTTTGGTTGCTATTTCTTTGGAATATCTTTGTCCAGACTTTCACTTTTACCCTCATTGTGTCCTTACATGTGAAGTGAGTCTCTTGTAGACAACATATAGATGGTTCATATTTTTTTCATCCATTCTATCAGTCTATGTGTTTTGATTGTTGAGTTCAATCCATTAACATTCAATGTTATTACTGTAAAGGTAGTGCTTACTTCATCCATTTTGTCCTTTGAATTTCTGTTGTCATATTGTACTATTGTCTGTCTTTTTACCCTTTAATTTATCCTTCCTAATAATCTTCACTTTGACACTCTTCTCCAAATCTCTTTCTCTTGTTTTTGCCTTTCAAGCTACAGCACTCCTTTTAATATTTCTTGTAATTCTGGTCTTTTGGTAACATATACTATCAGGTTTTGTGGGTTTTTTGTGAAGAATTTGAGCTCACCCTCACTTTTGAAGGACAACTTTGCCAGATACAGAATTTTTGACTGGCAGTTTTTCTCTTTCAGTACCTTAAATAAATCATACTACTTTCTTCTCACCTCCATAATTTATGATGATAAGTTTGCACTTAATTTTATCGAGTTTCCCTTGTATAAGATTCTTTGCTTTCCTCTTGCTGCTTTCAGAATCCTCTCTTTATCTCTGATATTTGCCTTTCTGAATAGTAGATGTCTTGGAGTAGGTCTATTCAGATTTATATAGTTTGATTATGTTGTCCTTCTTGGATATTGATATTTATGTCTTTCATAGGGTTTAGGAAGTTTTCAGTCATTTTTCCTCAAATACTCTCTCTGCCCATTTTCCATTCTCTTCTTCTGGGACAGCAATAAGGCATATATTTGTGCATTTCATATTTTCATTCAATTCCCTGAGACTCCTTTCCATTTTTTCCATTCTCTTCTCTTTCTGTTCTCCAGTCTTTTCCAGTTCAGATGTTCAGGCTTCAAAATCACTAATTCTGTCTTCAAGATTTTCAAATTTGCTCTTATGTACCTCTAATATATATTTTTTAATATATTTTTTATTTTTTTAAAGATACTTAGATTACATAAATGTTACACAAAATTATAGGGATTTTTAATCTCATCCATCGTATCTTTCATTCCCATAGGGTTTGTTACTGTTCTTTGCAGGCTTTCGAATTGTTCTTTTTGTTCACCCAGTTCCTTCATAATATCCTTTATCTCTTTTGTCATATTTTCTTTCAAGTCTTTGAATTGATTCAAGAGACTTGTGTGATTATCATATTGATTAATTGTCTTAAATTCTGTATCTCTTCAGGATATTTTGGCTTATTCATTTGGCTATGTCATCCCTTCCTGTTTCCTAGTATGGCTTGTGATATTTTACTGAAGTCTAGGAATCTGAATATGTTGGTGAATTTACGTTGATGACCACTTTCTCTTTCTTGCCTTTTTTTTCCACAGGTCTTTTTTGATATTTTGGTTTAAGTTATTCTATGTCTTTAAAATTGCCCAACTTAAGTTATGAAATTTGGGCCAGGGACTCACTAATGGAGTGCAGATTTTCTCCCAGGAGTTAGGCTTCAGAGGGTACCAAAAGTAGTTTTTGTCCATACAATTTCCAAACTGGCCAGCACATGGCATTCATTGGCTAGTGTTTCCACAGAGGTGTTTCAACCTCCATTTACCTTTTTTTAGTTTTCCCCAGAGCTGAGATTCAAAATGGACAAAAAACATATTGAAATAGATAAACAAAAGTGGAGGAATCATGCTACATGACTTTAAAGCATACTACAAAACTACAGTGGTCTCAATGGCATGGTACTGGCACAAGGTTAGACATAATGACCAATGGAACTGAACTGAGATTTCTGATATGGATCTGCAAAATTACAAACAATTGATATTCTACAAAGCCATCAAGCCCACTCACCTGGGACAGAATAGTCTTCTCAATAAATGCTGCTGGGAGAACTGAATATCCATATCCAAACCAATAAGACAGGATCGTCATGACACGCCCTACACAAAAATTAACTCAAGATGGCTCAAAGACCTAAATATGAGAGCCAAGACCTTAGAGCTCCTAGAATATAGTGTAGGGGAGCATCTATGATATCTTGTAGTAGGAAATGGTTTCATAAGCTTTACACTGAAACTACAAGCAATGAAAGAAAAATAGATAAATGGGACCTCCAGAAAATTAAAAATTTTTATACTACAAAGGAGTTTGTAAAGAAAGTGAAAAGGCAGCATACTCAATGGGAGAAAATATTTGGGAATCATTTATCTGATAGGGTCTAATATCCAGCATATATAAAGAAATCTTCTATCTCAAAAATAAAGACACAATCCTTTTAAAAATGGTCATAAGACATGAATAGACATTTTTCCAAAAAGGAATTAAAATGACTGAAAAGCACATGAAAAGACACTCAATATCACTAGCTATTAGGAAAATGCAAATCAAAACTACAATGAGATATCATCTTACACCCATATGTCAGGTGGCTTTAAAAACAACAACAGTAAACTACAAGTGTTGGAGAGGAAGTGTAGGAAAGGGAACACTCATCCACTGCTAGGGGGAATGTAGAATGCTGTAGCCATTGTGGAGTATGGTTTGGTGGTTCCTCAGGAAGCTAACTATAGAATTGTCACATGATCCAGCAATCCCTCTACTAAGTATATACCCAAAAGAATTGAAAGCAGGGACACAAACTGATCTGTGCACACCAATGTACATGGTGGCATTATTCACTATTTCAAAAGTTGGAAACAACCCAAGTGTCCACTAACAGATGATGGATAAGCAAAATGTGGTATATATACACAATGGAATATTATTCAGCTGTAAGAAGGAGTAAAGTATTGACACACATGAAAACATGGATGAATGTTGAAGACCTTATGTTTAGTGAGGTAAGCCAGCCAATGAAGAAAAATATAGCATAACCTCAATATTGACCTGAGCATATTGAGCAGACTCACAGAGCTAGAGTCTGGAAGATAGGTTATCAGGAGACAGAAAGGGAACAGAGAAAGGTGAGCCAATGCTCAATCTGGGCAGAACCTATGATAAGGTGGAAGGGAGTGGTTTGGTAGGGTTGTGGGCAGGGATGCAAGTTTGGTCAACTGTGCTGGAGTGTGAGGGTGAGCAGGTTTGGGGGAAGTGGTATATTGGACTCTCCCTGGAAGTGGAGAGAGGGCTGGAGGAAGGATCAGGTGAATTCTGGGGAGGTGTAGGTCTGTGGTTGAAAATACAATTACGGAAATGTTCTTCTGGCAAATATTGCAAGGGAGGGTCACTGGTGCAGGTTATCAGTGGGGGAAGGATATGTGGGAAAGGGTGCACCTGGTGCTTGCTTTTATGGAATATGAATATGTTTGTTTTGTTAGAGGGTGTTATCTTGGTGGGTAGAGACCCACACAATAAACAACACAATACTAAACTCCCATCCTGTGGAGTCCTGTTACATTCTCAAATATTGGGACAAGAATTGGGTACATAGACAGTGCCTAATAAAAGAAAACCAACCAATATGATAAGCCCTCAATATAAATGCATGTGTCTATGAACCTTATTCTTGAAAAGCTGAAAATTAGCGGTTGCCATAAGTTCCGAAGAAGGGGTGGGAAGATGTGATGGTTAAGGCTAATGTGTCAACTCAGCCAGGTAATGGTGCCCATTTGTTTGGTCAAGCTAACTGTAATACTAAGTACATTTCGCGGACTTTAATCATCATTAAGTTGATTGAATAGATGTCTGATTACATCTGCAACGAATGAGATTGCCATCAACAAAGAGTAATGTCTTTTTCAATCAGTTGAAGGCCTTAAAAGGGGAAGTGATTTCAGCATTCAGGAAAAGAATTCACAGCTCCACTTCGGACAGCCAACGTCTCCTGGGAACTCATCAACGACATTCATCGGCATCAGAGTCCCTGGTTTGCAGCCTGTCTGCAGAATTTGGACTTGTGCATCCCCATGGTTACATGACAGACTTTTATGAAATGTCATATTTACAGAAATTTGTTGTTGGTTCTGTTTCCCCAGAGAAAACCCTGAATAATACAGAAAAATGGGTTGAATATGGGGTATATTTAGAACAGTGGAATTGCTCTGCATTATGTGGCAATGACAGATACAAACTATCATACATTTTGTCAAATCCTATAAAATTGTATGGTGCAAAATGTAAACCATAATGTAAAGAATTGACCATGATTAATAACAATGTTTCAATATTGCATCAATTGTAACAAATACACCATACTCATGTAAGATGTTATTAATAGGGGAAAACGTGAGAGGGCAAGGGGTGGCATATAAGGGAACCCCCTTTTTTTTTAATGTGACTTTCCTGCAAACTAAAGTTTCTTTGAAAATAAAGTGAAAAAAAGAGAAGATACTTGAAACATACAAAAGAAATTATAAACATACATAAAAGATAACAGATATTACAGAAATAAAAGGCACAATGTAAGATTTTATATTTGATTTGCTTTGGAGGAGATTTTGGTTTGCAGAAGGGTTGCAACTGTGGCAAGGGAGGATCACTGCTCCGGGGTGTCAGTGATAGGGGGATGTATAGGGAGGGGTGCACCTAGGGCATGTCTCTATGGAGTTTGAGTGTGTTCATGTGGTCATGGGCTGTTGTTTCAGTGGGGGGATACTCACAGAATAACTGACAAAATGTTAAATTCCCATCCTGTGGAGTCCTGTTATATTCTCTGATGGAGTGGCAGGAATCTCTGGAGTACATGGACAGTACCTAGCAAAGGAGGACAGACCAATAGGCCAGGCCCTTGATACTGATGCTTGTGCTTTTGAATCTTATTCTTGTGAAATTGAAACTTAGCCTTGTAATATATATTACCTAAGAGTTGCCTACTGAAGGTCTCCTTGTTGCTCAGGTGTGACCTCACTCTAAGCCAAACTCAGTATATAAATTTACTACCTTCCCCCCAGTGTGGAACATAACTTCCAGGGATGAGCTTCCCTGGCACAAAGGGATTGTAGTTACCAAGTGCTAACTGGGATGCATTTGGAGAAAGACTTGGTTTAAAAGAGAGAAATATTGAATGCAGGTGAGCTTTATTTTTTACAGGTGAGTTTTTATGGTTAGGAGTCATCAGGGTGAGTCAAGAAGTCCTTCCAGAGATTGTGCTCATGCACATCTCAGGAGGATCTCACTGACTGCAGCACTGAATGTTGCCAAAAGACGGTGCTTTCCTGTTTGCTCTCGAGACATCTAGGCACTATGGGCAGGACATAGAACATTAGGGAATCAGCACCCCATTGGTGGACCTTACATTGGAATATGTGATGACTCATCTCACCAATGTGTCAGAGTTGGACTCATTTGTAATTTTCCTACACATGGCTATTCTGCCCCTTTTATTTGAACCTATGATTAGCACTATACCCATTAAATATATGTCCTAGAGACTTACATCTTTGATCAGTTCATATGCTAGATGAGCCTGAATTTCAACAGAGTTGCAGCCAATACATATACTCCAGTTCATCAGACTCACCCAGGACAAATAACAGAAGGATGATGATGGACAATGCCCATCCCCAAAAAACAGAGAGTATCTACAACTGCAAACAAGACAGTTCCATCCATTTGGCCCAAGGGTTCTAAGCCCCATCTCAATTAAGAGCAGAGTGGGCATCATCATCCCCATATCCCCAAGACTGAGGAATGAACAAACTTAAGGGGGAATGCACTATGGGCTAAAGTAGACTTATTGTTATTCTAATAATGGACAAAGTTGTAGCATTGATATAAAGGGGCGTTCACCAGGGGGTCTGAGGGGAGGAAGAGGGATAATTGGGGCATTTTGGGGACATTGGAATTGTTTTGCATGACATTGCAATGATGGATACAGGTCATTATATATTTTGTCAAAACATATAAAATTGTATCTGTAAAGTGTAAACCATAATGCTAATTATGTGCTATGGTTAGTAGCAATGCTTCAATATTTGTACATTGATTGTAACAAATATGCCACTTTAAAGAAAGATATTATTAATAGAGGAAAATGTGAGGAGGGTATATGGGAATCCCTGTATTTTTGATGAAAATTTTCTCTAATCTAAACTTTAAAAATAAAGTTTTAAAATATATTTACACATGAATTTTTTAAACCTAGCAAAAAATGTCTTAATGCCACAAAATTAAAAAAGTTTTGGGAATCAAAAGACTTTGTCTTGAAGGTAAAAAGACAACCTAGTAAGTGGAAGAAATGTTGGAAACTAAATATCTGATAAGATTGAACAGCCAGAATAAATAAAGAAATCCTACAACTAAACAATAAAATTACAACCTCATTTTAAAAGGGACAAAATACTTGAATAGAAATTTCTCCAAAGAGGATTTAAAAATGGCTAAAAAGCACATGAAAAGATGCTCAACATCCCTCGTTATTAGGGAAACACAAATCACAACCATAATGAGATACCATTTCATATCCACTAGAATAGCTACTATTAAAAAACAGTAAATTACAAGTGCTGGAGAGGATGTGGAGAAATAGGAAACTTCATTCATTGCAGGTGGAAATGTAAAATGGTGTAGCAAGTGTGGAAGACAGTTCAGCAGTTCCTCAGGAAGCTAAGGATAGAATCACAAAATGACCCAGCAATCCCACTACTAGGTATATACCCAGAAGAATTGAAATCAGAACTCAAACAGATATTTGCACACCACTGTTCATGGAAGCATTGTTCACAATTGCCAAAAGGTAGAAGCAACCCAAGTGTCCTTAGCTTATGAATGGATAAACAATTTACATACAATAGAATATTATTCAGCCCTAAAAAGGAATGAAGTCCTGATGCATGGGACAACACGGATGAACCTTGAGGACATTATGCTGAGTGAAATAAGCCACGCACAAAAGGACAAATATCGTATGATCTAACGGAGGTGAACTAATTATATTAAGCAAACTCATGGTGTTAGAATCTAGAATATACATTACCAGTGGATAGATTGGGGTTAGAGATTGGGAAGTTGATGCTTAATTTCTATAGAATTTCTATTTAGGTTGATTGTAAAGCTTTGGAAATGGATGGTGGCGGTGTTAGCACATTGTTGTGAATGCAATTAATAGCCCCAGGTGAGGCTGGCTAAACTAAGATGTTAAGCAATCCATACCTCCCTTTCTCTCCTAAAGCCATGCCTCCTTTTTGGTCCCATGACTGTAACTTGATATTTGTCTTGGACTGGAGATAATCCTCAAGAAGTTTTGCTAAATATGTCCCAACTCATTTAATAATTATTGATTAAGGCTTTATTGTGCATTGTCCAACATTTGTGTGTGTGAGAGAAAGAGAATGTGTATTTCACTGTATGTGTATGTGTATGTGCTGTGAGGATAGAAAGTAAGCACAAGACCTGCCATCCTTGAAACTGTGCTCTCATTGTAGAGAAAAGAACCACACCAAACTCACCTATCACTATATGGACTGACCATATATCAGCATGAACAAGGTCAGAGAAACAGGAGGATCATGGTCAAGAGCAGATGTGTCTGACCCTAGCAGGGGGTGTCTGGGGAACAGTGGACAATGTGCCAGGGAAGGTGATTAATGCTGGATTAACCAGGACCTGGAATTCCTGTGAGAAGTTTGATTCTTTTCTCTAAGCAAATGGTACATTATAAAAGCTTCCACAATCAAATAAGGCAAAGTCAAACGATAGCTGTTCAAAAAACTAATCGGTGTGGGGCTCTAGACAGGAAATATAATCACCGGGCTTAAAATACTCACTGTCAAGGTTAGGGCAATGTGTCAACTCAGCCAGGTAACTGTTCCCAGTTGTTGGGTCAAGCAAGCACTGGGCTAATTGTAATACAAGGACATTTATGGACTTTAATCATCAGTGAGTTAATTGCATAGATGGCTGATAACATCTACAATCAACCAAGGAGATTGCTGTCAGCAAGGGTGACATTTTATCCAATCACTTGAATGCCTTAAAAAGGGAATTGATTTCAGCATTCAGAGAGAATTCCCATTCTACTTCACACAGCCAGTGTCTCCTGGGAACTCATCAAGGACCGTCATCAGAGCCACTGGTTTGCAGCCTGCCCTGCTGAATTTGGACTTGCGCATCAAGAAGGTCACTTGAGAGAATTTTATATAATCTCATATATTTACAGATATGTCCCCTTGGTTCTATTTCCCTAGAGAATCCTCCTCCTTCTCCTCCTCCTCTTCCTCCTCCTCACTAATACACTAATACTCTCACCTAATACACTAATACACTCACCTTTGTAGTGAGCTCAGCAGTCTTTTTCTATCAACAATACCCACCCAACACACACACATGCATAGTGGAAAATGTGTGAAAGCCATTTGTACAATTACAAACTGTTAAACAAACACAACATGCTAACTAACATAACAGTTAAGAAACCAATTACAAACTGTTAAACAAACACAACATGCTAACTAACATAACCAGTTAAGAAACCATCAGAGGGTTTTGAATGGAGAGGAACAGCCTGGGTGATTGTGGTGAGAATAGAGTTGCCTCTGCCTCTCCAGGATGTTGCAGTTCCTAAGAGATGTTGGGGAGTGTTGTGGACCACAAAGGCCCAGCTGAAGGAAATGGCATATTTAGACATGGGGAATAGTTCCAGCAGATCTTTATAGTCTATAATAACTTGCTTACTGACCTTATCAAGATAGAGTCTTGTGGGGCTGATCAAAAGCTCAGAGATGGTGCAGCAGAGAACCAGGGAAGGCAAGGACTCCATGGAACCATTGAGGATCAGTATGACACCTATGAAAATGAAGATCTGACCAAGTAGGAGGCTATAGATAGTGAAATAGAAGAGGGCCATGCCTCCTGGCAACAGAACCTATAAATGGCCTTAGAAAACCACAGCACTATTACTGAGCAAACAACTGTTTGCTGATTCCAAGAGCCAGGCTCCGCCATCCTGAGCATCAGCTGCACAAGCCAAGGCAAGGCCTTCTCCATCTTCTCTCTTACCTCACTGCAGTGACCTTGTTCTCTGGCTGCTATTCTTCACCATCTAATGCCATCCTCAGTTTCCCCACTGGAGTTGATCCTCTCCATGTAATACAGTGAAATCACTCCCCTAGTGAATCCTCCCGTTTACAGCCTAAAGAACAAGGTGGTGAAGGGAGCTATGAGAAGAAAGATGATGTTCCCACTCATCTTTAAGTCAAGTGGGAAGTGTGCTATTGATCAGTTTAACTAAGAGAAGAACAGAAGTGGTGAGATTTAAAATCAGAAGGACCACAGAGTCTTACATTGGAATGTATAGATCCAGAACAGATCTTTGCTTCTGACCGACAGACTGGTAGTCAGTAGACACTGATAAGACTATTGCCAGAGGTTTTTCAGTGATGCCTTCCACTCAGAAAACTTCTTATAAACCCTATCACCACTACCTAAACCTTGTTCACCTGAAAATGGAGTTCTTTAACATTTCCTAATCATGTTCTGTAAAATATCTAGCAAAGCATAATCTAACAAATGTACCTCCTACTGGAAAGTGGCCACTACCCATTGATATTTTTGTTGGAGAATTCCAATCTTCTATTTGCTAGATATCAGATTCATAAGAGCCATGGACAGTGTACCAGGCCACCATAGCTCAGGTTCTGCACAAATCTTACCTGGCACATATTTATGAGAATTCCATTTGATGTTTTGCTACCCAACTTGATTCCAGACAAAGTGGGCATTAGAAGCAATGATGAGTCTGTGAAGCTTTACAAACTTCCTACCTATCTGTCTTTATTTTAAACCTTGCAAAGCAGCATGCACCTACTATGAAAAGGTTCAGGAAATCTCCAAAACGGAAATAGAAGCATGTCTTGTTTAGTTGCACTTGAATTTACTGCACTTCACAAATACTGCATTTTTTTTTTACAAAAGGAGGGTTTGTAGCAACCCTGCACCAAACAAAACCATCAGTGCCATTTTCCCAACAGCCTGTATAGGACAATTACTTGTATAAAGCCAGCTTGAATATTTACCAAAGTCCCCCATAGGCTTGGGAATGAATTTCAATCTCTGCCTGGAAAGTTTTATCACACTGAGAGTCTGAAAAAACAGGGAAACTATTTCTATACTCTTGAGGAAATTTGCAAGTATTTGGAAAACACAAAAATATTTAATCATGTATTGATCCCTTCTTTATCTTCATACCCTGGACTATAAATTAATCAAGTAAGATGGGGAACAATTCTCAAGTCTTTTAAGGACTCATTTTGGGAAAAGATCTGCACACAAAGGACACATTTTCATTCTCCAAAAGTTCTGAATTGGGGCCTGATATTGCTGGAGGCAACAGGCAAGTATTTGCACAGTAAATGGCAGTTGATCAAAAAAGAAAAGGTGCTTGAGCACTAGAAATGGCCAGAGTCTCAACTATGTTACTGTCCAAAATAATATTTATAACAGTCACAACAGAAGGGAACCTAAGACCAGTAAGGAAGCTGTAGCTGTTCATGATTCTCCCATCTTGCCGAACACTAAAGCACAGTGAAAGTCGATATGTTAATAGAATTTTGAGAAAAACACACACTTGGGCATTATATTCTACCTGGGTAGAAAGCATGCAATGAAAAGAAGAAAGTTTTACTGCCTCATTTTGAATATAGTCTGCATATTCAAAATCCTTTTTTCTGAAGTACCATACCACTCTCCTCTAGGACACTAAATCTGTTTTTATTCAGTAAATTTCATGTACTTTGATGTGTATGTATGTTTATATATATACATAAATATCATTTTAACTGAACATATTAAACATAAATATCATTGTACTGAACAAAATACTTAAAGGACAATACTATTTATGTTTTAAAACTCTAGCCTTTATAAATTCATCTTATCAGGAACATTATGAGAAAATATTTATAATACATTGATTGATTTGTATAAATTTGATAGCAATTTAAAATGAATTTGCTTCTTAATAAGCGACTCTATCACAACTAAAACAAAGGATTGTATTGCGAGAGTGTTCCCTTATTTTCAGATTGCCTCTTTTTGAATTAGTTTCTTTAGAAGCTCTTAAGATTAAAGGTAAAAAGGTTACTAACAAATTTTCTAAATAGTGTCTGAATTCTAGATCCTTCAGTGAATTGAGGCTTTAACAATGAAAAATAAAAGGAAACTATTTAACTACACATTCACCTGTATTGCAATTTTTTAAAATCGTGGAGCCATAATGAGTTTGGCTATTTCTTAATTTATCATCACAGTCTGTCCCACCTGAAAAATTTATATGTTGATGAATTAATTACTAAAGACTTAATGGTTTTCTCATGAATTTGATTGTGTTTTAATATTTTTTAAAAAAACATTCCTTGCTATGTCATTTCAGTTTCCTAATGCTGGTGAAACAAGTTACCACAACCTTATTGACTTTAGACAACACAATTTATTATCTTACATTTATGGAGTGCAAAACTCTAAAATTAGATCCATGGGCTAAAGGAAAGGTGGCACAGGGCTGGTTTCCTCTGGTGTTTCCAGGAAAGGAACCTTCCCCTTGCCTTTCCAGCTGCTTGTATTCTATGTCTCGTGGTGCCTTCCTTCATCTTCAAAGTGCATCACTCCAACCTCTGCTTCCACCATCACATCTTTTTATCTGATATTGACACTCTTGCTTTACTCTTAAAAGGATCCTCATGATTACACTGGGTATACACGAATAATCCAGGATAATCTCCCCATCTTAAGATACTTAACATGATCACATCTGTAAAGAACCTTTTGCCATTTAAGGTAGTATAGTCACAGGTTCAATGGAAATCTTGGGAAAACCATTGTTCTCTCTACCACAATGTCAATAATCATTACAAACACTTTATTGTATGTTTTCATTTTTGTCAATGATGCTAAGGTTTCAAACTTTTAAAATCAAATCTGTGCACTACTGTGAAAATTATTCCTTTGTTTTTATTCTTAGAAGACATTCTACTACTAAAGGGCAAATCACCAATGATTCAGAAGGCAAAGTTGAAACAAATTACACTTGACATGATTTACTTAGGGGAATGTTTTTTTTTGTTTGTTTCAGCTAACTAAACACACTCATTCACATAGTACTGTTCAGCTTTTGTGTACATCAAGCGGATGGTTTGGTTGCTGACTTAGAAGGGAATAAAGATGGGCAGCAGCTCTGGAAAGTTAATTTTCTCCAATAGTTTTTATTCTTTGCTCAATGAGTTTTTCTCTTCCCTACTCTTTGCTTGTTATATTTACCTCAAATCATTTTTTAATTTCAGAAATAAAATTTAACAGATAAAGTTGAAACTCTCTTTGTATACTCCTCTCCCCTGCAGCAGTAAACATTTCCTTAACATTTTCAGCTCCTTATAAATATATTATTATATACTTATGAGAAAATATATTGTGCTATTTTGAATATATCTACCTCTGCATAAAAGGTGTCATACAGTATTTTCCATTGTATTTATATATGAAATTCACACTATTTATTGTATATTTATGTATGTATTGAAATGCAGATAGTCTTGTAACTGCCACTGCAGTTAAGTTAAAGAACAGGTCAATCACCCACAATTTCTTCCTGACCTCTTTGTAATCAACCCTTCTCCTGAACCCAAACCCTTAACTACCACTAAGTTTTCTGTTCCTATAATTTGGTCTTTTCCAGAATGTCCTTTAAGACTTTCCTATATATTTTATGCACCTCATCCTTCACATGAAATTCATGTCTGCCTTGAAGATAATAAACTGACTTACCAAATGCCCCAAACCAGTATCCACTTTAGATCTCATCTTCAGAGGGCACCTAGACCACTTTACTTCTGGCATTTCATCTGTCTAACAAACTGATTGTTTTAAGATCATTGTTTCAGTCTCTTATATTAGTTCACTCCCAAACAAACTAGAATATATTCTCACATTTTCTGAATATCCCTTTCATGTTTTACAATGTACTTTTTAATAATAATTAACAGGAAAATAAAACAATAAGCTACCTAAGATTGATTGATTGGATACACTTCATATTACGTAGTCTTTTTTCACCTTGTAGGGAGGTGTGGTGGTTTGAAGTTATATGTTCCCCAGAAAAACATGTTCTTAACTCAAATCCATTTCTGTGGGTGTAAACCCATTGTAAGTAGGATATTTTGATGAGGCTACTTCAGTTAAAGTGTCACCCACCTCATGGGAGTTTGAGTCTTAATCCTACTACAGGAGTCCTTTATAAACCAAGTGAATACAAAGATAAAGAGAAGAAAGTCACAGAATTAAAAAGATGAAATCAATGAAACACAGAAGAGAAGCCAGAGACCAGCAGATGCCTCCCTGTGCCTTGCCATGTAGCCCAAGAGCCAAGAGCCAAGGATCATCTGCAGCCAGTGTTCAGGAGGAAAATATCGCCTTGATGATGCCTTGATTTAGACATTTTCTTTGCCTCAAAACTGGAAGCGAATACATTCCCATTGTTCAAGGCAAATCATTTCACTATATCTGCTTTAAGTATCCTATGAACATAAAACAGATTTTGAGTACAATAAAGGGGGGGTTGCTGCTATTGTTAATACCAAAAATGTAGAAACAGCTTTGGAATTGGGTGATGGGTGGAGGCTGGAAGAATTTTGAGCTATTTGCTAGAAAAGGCTTCGATTGCTTTGAAGAGGCTTTTGGGAGAAATATGGGTACTAAAGATACTTCTGATTAAGAAGTGATATGGGTGTGTATTCTTGGAAACTGGAAGAAATTGGATTTTGTTTTAAAGAGGCAGAGAAATGACAAAATTGAGTGATGTTGGATGGAAAGCAGAATTTGAAAGCGATGTGCTTGGGTATTTAGCTGAGGAAATTTCCAAGCTAAGTGTGGAAAATGCAACCTGGTTTCTCATTACAGCTTATAGTAAAATGTGAGAAGAAAGGGATAAACTGAGAACTGAACTCGTAGTCACAGAGAAACCAGAAATTGATGGTCTGGAAAATTCTGAATCTCTGGAAAGTAATTCCACAGAAAATAGTGCTCCATGTGATGCTTAAACTAAAAACATGGATCCAGTCAACCATTTCAGTGCATGTTAGGCTTGGGGATGCAGTTATTCAGGAAGGATCTGTGGAAAGTTCTTTTGTCTGAAGGCTTGGTCCCCTTTGTACTACTTGCAAAACTGACAAGGTTTTTGTGAGATCTGTATAAATGGAACCACTGCCAGCCTGGAATAAAAGGGACAGAAAATGGACAGATTGGAAGAAAAATCACTTCGAGGGTAGAACCATGGAAGCTGAGGTCTGGACCGAAGACCTTTTCTCAGCCCAAAATACAGGGTCCACCCATGTGTGTGGAAAGGGGAGTCTGTCCTGGCATGTGGTGAGGGTAAACCTTCTTCCCTGTTGTTCAGGAAAATAGTTGCAACCCCAGGCTTCAGAGATGGTAGAACATATTCCCCAGGAATTGCAGAGGGTCTAGATTCTGTCCCACTGTTCTGAGAGGGCTGAGTCTGTGCCCTGGAGATTGCAGACTGGCTGTCACCTCAGTGTTCTGAGAGGGTTAATCCTCTGCACTGGTAATTGCAGGGAGTCTGGCTGTCACCCCAAGGCTTGAAGAGGGTGGAGTTTTCACTTCAGTGCCTGGGAAGAGCATGGTAGCTGAATAAGCAATTGGAAGGTTTGGGGCTGCTGCTCCATCAGGCCAAGAACCCAATCCATCATTCCATAGATGACTCTTAGACCTTGAAATTTAATGAAGCATGTCCTGCAGGGTTTCAGAACTGTTTGAGAGCCGTGACCCCTGTTCTCCTTCCAATTTCTCCTCATGGAAAAGAAAATGTTTGTCTTATGCCTGGCTCTCCATTGTATTTTGGAAGCAGATAACTTGTTCTCAAGGTTTCTTAGGTCCACAGATAGAGGGGAATTGTGCCTCAGGACAGACAACACTTAAAAGCAATTTTGATGAGACTCTGTATTAAGCATTGTTTCTAAAATGACAAGGTGTTTATGATGGAGTGAAAGTATTTTTCATATAGAAAGTACATGTTTATGGTGGTCCAGAGGATGGAGTTTGTTTTTTTGAAGTTGTACATACTCCAGAAAAACATGTTTTAAAATCTAATCCATTCCTTTAGGTATGAACCCATTGTAAATAGGATCTTTTGATGAGGCTACTTCAGTTAGGGTATGATGCTCCTCATACTTGATAAGTCTTATCCTATTAGAAGAGTCCTTTATAAGAAAATGAAATTCAGAGAGAGAGAGAGAGAGAGAGAGAGACGCAGAAGGCAGAAGCTGAAATCAATGAAATTTGGAATGGGTAGGCCAGCAGGCATTGCCATGTGCCAGGTATCCAGGATCACCAGATTCTGGTCTTCATAGGAAAGTGTGGCGGCCATCAACGGAGGTGCTTAGCTCTCTTCAGGACCGACTACGAGACAAGGTCCGTGGCTGGTCAAGAAGGGATCAAGGATACCTGGCTTGTGGAGGAGGACTAAGCACTTCAGGACTTGGGGCCTAATTTCACCCTGTTTATACTCTTACAAAGGCCATTTTTAAGCTCCTTGAGAAATATGCCTCATCGGGCGCTGGACTGGTTAGTCAATAACGGGCAACTGGACCCCCCCTCTCTGCGGCAAAGCTGCTGGGTCAACCTAAGACAGGGGCCTGGCCAATTGCTGCCATGGTTTCCAATGACGGGTAAGATCCAGCAG